>CAUZXS010005679.1:17500-82500 GCA_963585895.1 Sepioteuthis lessoniana | reverse complement strand
GTAATTTCATCTTTTTTTTTTGCTGCATCTATTGTAAATTCATTTAATTTAATTTAGCACTGAATGGAAGTGCTGATTTGAAATGTACAAAGAGGTTTTTAGTGGTGTTTTTTTTTTTTTTTTTTTAATAGAAACTAGTGTAAATTTTACCAGTTAGTGATATTTGTATTTTAAAATCTCTGAATGATAGGGAGCCAGTGTTATTTGGATGTTCTCTCTTAAACTGAATATCTATCTATGTTTTGAAACTTCTCGTATATGGCAGTGGCTTCTTTGCTGGATGACATCAACATGAGTGTATCATCTACATGTTTACAACATCTAACATGGCACCATGTTTACAACCTTAAAAAAAAAAATTTGAACATCCAACACTGTGTTCATTAAAAAAAGTCTCTGATGATGAAGTTTTTACTTTGAAATTAATTAGACTCAAATAATTATTATTTCACATTGCAATCGACCTCTAAATTGATTCAATAAAATAAAAGATTACTTTGGTGACTTTCTCTCTGGGTCAATGCTATCCTAACTTATATATGTATCTTGGTCTGTATATCTCTTTCTCTCTCTCACACACACACACATATATATATATTTCAAAATGTTCATCTTTCTCTCTCTCAGTATCTATACTGATAATTTTTGGTTCATATATCTTACAATGTTGAATTTATTTAACAATTGATCTCTCTGCATCAGTCTGATCTATCATATCTATTTATAAAAGGTGTTTCTGTAATATAAAGATTTTTAGCATAGGAAATATTATCAGTGAATAGTTTGTAAATTTAGCTGAACATATTTTATCTGAATGCCCCTGGAAAAAGGCCTGAATCCAATTCTTCCTGTGTTCTGAACTTAGTAAATTGTTTTGTTACTAGTGTACCCTAATAAGTAAATGAGGAATATAGATGAGAGAGAGCACATTGGTAAACCACTCTACCATAACTAATTTATAGCTGTAGTCTCCATTGTCAACCTTGACAAAATTCAATCAGTTTCTTTTAGAACAGCATTTTATAGAATACTTTATCTTGTTATAGTTTAAAGGTCAATGATCTTCATTTTTAAAAAGTCAGTAAAGTTTTACCAATTTAAAGGTAAAATAAACTTTGTGCCTCCCACCCTAAAAAAAAAAAACCCATACAAATGAGTTGTAAATATGTGGGAGCTCCTTCATTTTTTTTCTGTTGATGGAGAAAAAATGTTGTTTAGAAATGAAAGAAAAAAAATTGCCTTCAGGGAAATGGGTTAGGAATGCGAATGAATTACAAGAGATGTTGAAATTTATTTAAAGCCGCTTAAGATTCAGAACCACCCCACCTCCACCCACAAGAAATGGAGCTGACAGTGGCATTGATGAATGAATAGAGTATTTTTGTTTAAATTTCTGAGATGAGAAATTATCAATATGCACTGACATATTTGAACTAATGTCCTCATCTTTGTTGTTGTTATTGTCACATTTCGGCCATAGTACACTCTGGCATTCTCCAGGAATCTGTTACAGTCAATAGTTTTCTGGAGATCTAAAATTGAGCCCTTTATTCAATCCATAAGGATAAATATTAATTTTTTCTTGTTAATTTATCCATGTGATGTTGCTTTCATTGGACCAGGTTAGGTAATATTTTTCCACCATCAGATTGTTTTACGAGACAATTGCCTAGTGGCCATGTTCTCTTTACCTAAAAGGATATATCCTGAGTATGACACTAAACTGCATCTGATGATGAGGCTCAAGTTCTGGAAAGTGGTAATACCTCTTCATTGCCATTACTCCTATTTCCACTCTGGGTCAGTGTTTATACCTGTTCAGGTCCCATCCATGTGTCAAATAGATCTGAAACAACTCTACAAAAAATGTAAATATAGATGTACAATGAACACTATTCCTTAACTCTTTGGCATAAAATAGCTGTATATGAGTTGACATGCCATTAAAATTAAGTCATCTGACTTTCTTCATGGTCTGAAACTTTCAAAATTCATGTGCTGCAATAAAATATTATTACCAGGCATAATTTTCCTCTTATTGGTGCATGACTCTAGGTCAGGGCTTCTTAAATTTTTAACTTCATTCATCCTCAAATAAATTACTTGAATATTAAATTACAAAACATAACTAATTTACCAGTGTTTAATACAATTTACATGAGAAAAGAATTAGAAAACTATAAATGTAAAAATACCTTTAATTCTGGATTTTTTTTTTTAGTCGAAAAGATGGTGTTGGTGGAGTTTGATTTTTTAAAAAAAATGTTTTTGGTTTCAAGATTAAGATTTTTATGAAATGCAGAAAAGTTGTTATAAATAGAATAGTGAGTCATATAATGACACCCACACTAACAAATACCTGGCAATACTAAAAGTGAGTTAACATGTGAAAGCCTAGTCAGCTTGCACTGTATTTGTCGCTGCCTCCCACCAGACACGACTTGACACAAGGTCAAAAGCCCGAAGGCCGATTAAAGTGGGGATAAAGGGGAGGGGAAGGTCGGGAACGAATCGAGACTCGAACCCTGCTTGTCTGTGCTGCTCATCGGCTCACTTAGTGCAATGTGAGCCTGATGAGGCAAGCAGTTTCACGAACCCAAATGTGGGTCCGGGCACGTATGCCAGTTTACGGCTTAAACTAGACGCTTGGTCTAGTGCCGTACAAGGGGGACAAAAGTGCAGCTCGCCCACCCGAAGGTTGCCCAGCCGAAGCTGGGGGCCTATTCGGCCCCGAGTCTGCTCTTAGTTTCGAGCACCCATCCGGCACGAATGCCAGACGGCCCAGCTAAAAAGCCGGGGGCATGCCCCCTAGTCAGCTTGCACTGTAGAATACACCAACTGCATCTCTGCAGAGGGGTACCCCTCTCCCAAGAAGTGTCCTGATATGACTCAAAACCATCTAATAGTGAAGCTCCAGTGCTAGAACTTTGGGAAATATGGAGTACCCCTTCATTCCCTTTGCTCCCAGGTCTACTCTGACCTGGAGTGGTAGCACCTGATAGGGTTCTATCTATGAGTTATTTAGAACTGTTTGACATTTAAACTGTATGCAAGCAAATAACTGATATTAAATTGAATTAGTGATACACAGCAATAGTTGAAACAATTTAACTGTGTGTGAATAAATTTGTAATGTTGAATAGCAATATTTGCCACTCTTTAATTGTGGGTCTAAATTGAATTATTAGTATTACATAGCAAGGTATTCTGCTAGGTGTATGATACCTAGCCACTAGTTTGCATAATCCAGTAATTTTTGCTCCCCTGGGACAAAGGGATTCATAAATGCAAACTAATAATTTCACCACCTGTAGACCTCTATGCTTTTATTCACTCTGACATAATTTTATCAATCACCATTGATCTATGTGGACTACTTTGAGAAGTCCTGACATAGAGAGAACACTGTCTAGGGTAGTGCAAAAAAGGGATCTATTCTGATTTAGCGGAAGAGTCAAACGAACAACATCATAACAAATTTATAAGAAATATTCTCTAAGCATAGACAGCAGAATTAGTGGAACAATATACTTCTGTGAACTAAATAAAAGATTCACTTACAACAGACACCTAAAGATGGATAGAGAGTATAAGGCTTAAAAAACATTATGACTATAACAACCAAAATGAATGATACAAGTTTGGTAGGTTTTTTTATTTGTCAGTCTCTTTTTTTTTTTTTTTGCAATTGTTTGTATGTTTCAAGTAACAAATGATAATAATTATTTGTTAACTATCATAGATTCAAGTGATTATTCTTAAAACAAATAAATTGAACAGTTATATAGTTTCAAGTATTCCTATTCAATACTTATAATTTTCAAGCAGATTTATTTGACTCATAGATAGGACCCTAAGAAGTACTGCCACTATGTGTGGACTTAGGAGTCATTGCAACTAAGGATTATGCATTTATTTAGTTACCCAACCCCTCCAACAAGAACAAGATGTGACACAAGGTCAGTTTTTAAGCTGATTACATGTTTGAATTTCGAGTATTGCCTTGCCAAGGCTATACCCAAGGAGGGAGAACTGGTGGATACATGTTTTTCTGGAGGGCATTAGTGTAAACAGAAACACAATCAGCCTCGTCCAGGATTTGAACTTGGGTTGCTGATTTCATTTCCTATGACGATAACTGCCTCAATAAACATGCCTCCGTATGGCAAAAAGGAGTGAATCCACATTCCTCTGAGTTCCAAAACCCGACTCTCACCAACAGATCCTATTTAGTGTCATACACATAACATTTCCTTTTTCATAGGGGTTTACCCCTCTGCAAAGTATGCAGTTTGTGTATTTGAGTACATCCTAGCATGAAGTCCATGGAATTAAATACTTCTACAAGGTCAGTGATTTGCTGTCATCCAGTCTTTTGTTTTACACATCAATAATTAATTCTCTTTGTATTTCTTTTTTTTCTTTTACGAAGAACACTCAATGACCTTTAGCAAAGGTCATAAAGGCAGATTCTCAAGAATGAAATTGAGGCATCTCTTTATTCTTAAAAAGCTAATTTCAACGGTTCTTGTTCTTCTCCTGATTCTCTTATCAGGATTCCAGTTGTGACTCTTTAATGACCAATGTGTTAGTATCAAGTGGATATTAAAGAAAACAAAACAAAAACATCTATATACATACAAAATAAAAAGGGTGAGGCATCTAGTCCTCTTAGAACAGCCCATAAATAATTCTTGGTAGCAACCACTTCTAAAGGAGCTTGATGAAAAAAAACTTTAGGGTTTGGATTCTCTGAGATCCCTACGTGTATAAAGCCAGGAATATTCCAGGACAAATCAGCCTGCAATCTTATATAAACTGATATCTCTGAACTGACTTTGTAAACTGTTGTGACATGCAAGTGATAGGGTGAAGTGGATTTGTGTGTTTCTCAATGGCATTACTACAAAAATCACAATCAGATTTTGAAATCAATGCACTAATTCTATTTGTTGTGCTGATAATCTTATTACCTCATATTTCTGGTCTTAGTACTAACATGAAAGTGAACAATTTTAGGGGTAATAAAAAATACTTTATTCTTATTACCCCCTAAAATTGTTTACTTTCTAACACTTAAAATACATTTATGTAAATTTTAGTGTTCATTAAAATTACTTTTAAGAATAAATTACTGAAACAGGAAAAATAAAACTGAATTTTCAAAAATTAGTGTATAACATAGACATTTTATAATAAACACCACACAAAGTTAGGGCATCTTTGTATTGATTGAAAAAAACACTTTTTGCCTACTCAGCAAGTTTAGACTCCCAGTAGTACTTTAGTGGATACAACTTGTGGGACCCAGGTTGGGAATCATTACTGTATACCTATTTCCCAAAACCCATTTCCAAATCAAAAAGTTAAAAAAAAAAAAAAAAATAATAATAGACAATATACCTTTTGACAAGTGTGTCTCTGTCTTTATGTGTGTGTGTGTGTGTGTGTGTATATATATATATATATAAAATAAACGATAGTATTGCCTTACCAATGTGTGTGTGTGTGTGTGTATATATATATATATATATATATATATATATATAATAAACTAGAAAACTAAAAATGACCATTAAATGCACCATTTATTTATCTATTTTTGTTCATATTTTTGATACTTAAAAGATGAAGGGACTTTCTAGGAAAATTCTGGCTATTTTGATCCTCCGTTTTTGCAACAAGATCTTATTTTATTTTAATTCAAATGTACAACAAGCTTTTCTATCTTTGAAAAGAAACCAAAATTTAATCAATGAATTTAAATTAAATATCAAGCTTAATTTATTTAAGACCTTAAATTGGAAAATTTTGTATGATTAATTTAGATTTTAATAATATACAAGGCCCAAAATGGTAACTGTAACCAGACTAAAAGTTACCAAACAAATATTTAAATGTAGCATTACCTTGCAATACCTAAAAATGTGACTGAAGGGAAGTCATTATTTTGGTTTTTGTGTATGATGGAAAGTCTGGGCTGATTTTTGAGTTGGAACAAAATTCACTGAAAATAAAATTAGTTAAGTAATGTTTTTTTAGCAATGAAATAAGTAATATTTTATTAGAATAAGAAATACTTTAAATTATTTAACATATGACATATATATAGGGTACGAAAGCAAAATTGGGAATATTCTAGTATGATAATAAATGACTATTATAAAACAAGATTAATTGTAATTAAAAAAAAAAAAAACAACAAAATAAGAAGATAAACCCAAAACAGTAAATTTACTCATGTTGGCTGCCATTTTTTTTTTCAATTATTGAGAAGAGATGTGTTTGAAAATTAGAAAAAAAAGTTTATTCTTGTTTATGGTCATTCAGAATGTTGTTTGTTCATTCTAAGATATACCATATACTAGCATTTCAGTTGGGAAGGACTCTGTGAAAAATCCATGTGTGAGGTAAACCTGGTTGCAGCTTGTACCGACCATCACAGATGGTTGAATTGCTTGCTGGATGTGTTCTCTCTTTCTTGCTGAGGTTCTTTTTGCCTGCTTGGTCAAATCAGCCTTTCTTTTATAGCATATGAATAACTCAAATAGGCTTTTCTGAGAGTCATGTTGTTTACTTTCTGATTAATTGGAAAATATTTTCATGACTTTTTATTTTTATCTTGTGTTTATCCTAGAAGTGGGTGCATGGAGCCAGTTGAATTTCAGTCTATCTTTGCCATATGAACAGTGACTGTCAAGGTGAACACTTTCATTTGGGTTGTTGAAAGTAGTTCTAACATGTTATGGCATATACAATTGCTTTTGTTTGGAGAATGACCAGTAATGTTAATTTATTTATGAATGACAAGTCCAGATATGTGGTGCATTTAATAAGTTTCCAGACTTTTTTTTGTACAGGCATTTAAAAATGTCGTAGACTCTTGAAAATTCACTATGTTATTGCTATGGAGGTGCCTGTGGTGTAATGGTTATCGTCACAGGATGTGGACACGGTGACACGAGTTCAAATCCTGGACGAGACTGATTGCATTTTTCACATAGCACTAATACCCTTGGGAAAGGTATGAATCCAATTATTCTCCCCCCAGCTATGGGTAAATAGTAGGACAGACTAGGTTCTTCAGCCTTGGTGAGGCGACTAGTCTAGGAGAAGGAAAACTCTGAATTCAAACCTGTTAAACTCCGCTTAAAAATTGACCTTGTGTCATATCCTGCCCGAGCGGAGGGGTTGGTAAATAGGATTATGTTATTGCTATACATCTTATGAGATAACTGACCAATTTTTATGATCTCAGGTTCAAATGAACACCTACAGCAGCAATTGTAATACACCCTACTAAAGCCTGATTATCAAAGCTGGTGAATTTCAAAAATGGAATCTGGACATGAGGACACTTTAGAAGAACGATATGCAATAAAACTGTGTTTTAAACTTGGAAAAAATGCCACAGAAACGTATGGAATGCTTCAGACTGCTTTTGGAGCATCTTGCATGAATCGAGCATCAGTTTTTGAGTGGCATAAGAGATTCAAGAAAGGCAGGGAGTCTGTGAGGGATGATGAGAGGTATGGGAGGAGTAAGGAAGTCAATAGACTAGAGTTACTATGTTGAGGTTTTAAGGGAGTTCAGGAAGCGATTCCGTCGGAAGAGGCCAGCACTCTTCAAATTGGGTCAGTGGCATTTCTACCAAGACAATGCACCAGTCCACAACTCCATCCTTGTCACAGACTATTTGACCAAGATGGGCATCAAGACAGTTCCTCAGCCTCCCTACAGTCCAGACCGTGCTCCCTGTGACTTTTGGTTATTCCCTAAGCTTAGAGGCTGTCGTTATGAGAGAATTGAGGAGATGAAAGAGGCTGTGACGAAGGTCATTGACACACTCACACAAGAGGACTTCAATGGGGCCCTTGCAGAAGTTGTTGGAACGGTACAACAAGTGCATTGCAGCTGGAGGAGATTATTTCAAAGGGGACTAGAGTTTCATGTGTGTACTATCAATAAAAGTACCATTCGAAAAAAGTCTGGAAACTTATTTAATGATCCTTGTATATGGCTGGCAAATAACTTTTTGTGGCAGAAACTCTCATTTTTGCCCTCCCTTCTACTTTGAGTGGCCAAAGATATCCAAGTTCAAAGCTGACACTGGTTTCTAAAGCCATCTTAAGGATATGACACATTGCACAAAAGGAAAACTGGTCATTTTTCCATTTTTTCTCAATAAAGTAGAATATTGAATCTATCTATCTATCACATATGAAAATAGGAGGAGCACTTAGCATCTTAATTATCTTTGTAGGAAATGGAATTGGTGACCGGAGTTCAAAACCTTGATGAGGTTGTTTGCATTTCCCTTCACACTAATGCCCTGAGGAAAGGCATAAATCCCTCTCTTCTCCTCCTACTTACTAGTAAATAGTAGGACAGACTCAGTTCTTTAGTCTTGGTTAGGCAACCAGTCATGAATTCAAACCAGCACTAATCCACTTAAAAATTAACCTTGTATCCCATCCTATTCATTGCAGAAGGGTTGATTAAAAATGTACACATAAAAATAGGGTGTCACATTTATTTAGATTGCATTGTACATATATAAATACTAGTAAGATTGTAAGTGGGCCCAATAAAACTTTTTTGTTTTTATAAAGAGATATCAAGAAACTAAGTCCAGAGTAGTCAAAAAACAACTCTTCTATTTGAGGTAGGTGTCAAATTTTTTTAGAAATTCTCTGTTAGGAAATTGAAATGATGTTGAAAGGGAGTTTTTCTAAGATAAGGCTACCAACACTTGGAAATGTTTTAAAATGTAAAGTTGATACTTTATTTCTTTTCTAGAAAGTCAGTGGAGATCATAGATTACAGAGTTGATATTTATCTCATCGTGTGTGTATGTGTGCACACATTTATGTTGGGCTTTATCCTAGAATAATAACAGGGTTTTTAAAATGTCTGATTAGGTTATGCAAGTTTAACTTATCAGAATAAAAAAAACAAAGTTTATGTTTCTGTTTTGGCATCTGGTTTTAGTCAATTTTTGGAAAATAAGTTGTCTGAATTTCTAAGATGAAGCTTGATGATTTTTATCATCCAGGGTTTTTAGACTATTGTTTTCAGTTTTATTGTTATATTCACAATGTTTTGGCCGATGTGTCCTCCAGCCTTCTGTAGTTGTTTCTTGTTGAACTCGGGAGCCTACACGTCCTTTATTTAATCCATAGGGGGTTGCTTGCTCTGATTCCGTTAACCATAACTGGGTATAAGTTTTAAGTATTCCTGTCTTGTTTCTCACCTACAATCAGGATTGAACCTGCAACCTCCAGATGAACCAACACCTATAACCATTATGCTTGTGTACTGCTGGACAGTTCAGAGTGAATTTTTGGGACTTATGAACTTAATGTTCTTCCATGACTATGAATCACTACTATTATGTATGATTTTTTACCTGAGCTCATATTACGATTTTGTTCCTCCCCTCCCCACTAAGCAATACAATCTTGTATTTATTCATCTTTAATGCAATCTAAATAAATACTATACCCTATTTTCATATGTAAAATGTTGGAATATATGGTAGGGTGTCAAAAGTTTTGCAATATTGTGGTCACATGAGGGACAATTTGGCAGTTTCTGATGTTTTTGCTGAGGTTATGAAGATAATTAACCAAACTGGATTGTGAGATGCTGAGCTCAATGGAGTTGCTTCTATGGCTTGGAACACAGTCTAGGAATCCATTTTTTTTTTGGGGGGGTTCTACCTGATCATAAAGGTTCTTGTTACTAGAGTGAAATTTCTTCAGCCATCTTGATATATTATTCTCATCAACTGGGAGTTCACCTTTTGTACAACAAATGTTTTTGGTTGAATTCTGTTTCCAAATTAGACTATGTTGCATGTTTGTCTGTGTAGCTTTCAAATCACACGTAGAGTGAACCAATACACGATGTGTCAGCACACCAACCACCATCCAATCCTACCATGGCTTGAACTGCTTTGGTCATAAGATATATGTGGTGCGAACTAGTATGTGCCAAAATATTGCAAAACTTTTCACTCACATTAGTATTTTGAAAATGTCTTTTGAAAAATTATCTTTGTTTTTAATTTTATTTTTTATTATATGTAAAAAAAAAAAAATTATGTTTTCTTTGTGGAAAACTTGGGATAAAAGTTTGTATTGTATTGTTCTTAAACAATAAAACCACTTGTTCCTTGGTGAGAAAGATAGTAGAGGATCTCTATAAATGACAAGACAAATATGCTGGGAATCTTCAGTTTTCCATGTCTTCATAGTTGTATTGACATATATATGTGAATGTTTGTTGAGGTCTGTATGAGCATATATATTTTTTCTGTTGATAAGATACTCACACACACTGTATATATGTGTGTTAAGTGTCAATTGATATTACATACTTTATATATGTCAAGTATGTTAATAATTTTTAGAGCTCTGATACACCTGCTTGTTTCTCTCTCTCTCTCTCTCTATATATATATATATATATATATATATATATATATGGCTTTTAATCTATGGAAGTGAATATTTGACATCTGGAAAAGAGGAAAGAGTATTTTATGAAGAACTGATATTCATTTTATATATATTTATATATATATATATATAATTATTCCCATTCTGTATTTCTGTATAAATGTTTCTACTCACAAACAGTTCTGATTTCCTATCCATATGACCCACTTCTGTATAAGTGTATATAAATTACACACTTGGAAAAGTACATATATATATATGTTTTTGCCTTATAAACAATTAAAGACTATACACATACATAAAAAGCTTCTAATGTTTATGTGTTTAAGGCAAGGCACATCTTTTATAGAGAAACTTGCTGGGAGTAATTTTAGTTCTTGGTCTTAAGTTTTTCCTCTTCTTGTTTCATTGTGAATACATGGGCCTTTTTAGGTTAGAAAAATATAACACAGGATGATTTTTTTGAACTTAGATAATAAAGCCATACTGAAATCTCTTTTTCTTCTATGTAAGATATATGTATGTATGTGTGTGTGTGTGTGCATGCATGATATAAATATACATATGTATATACATAATTTTTTTTCCATGTTACATTGTCTTTCTAGTATGTGATGACATATATATATTTTATAAAACTTTTTTTAAACTAAAAATTTACCACCTTGGCTTTGGTTAAAAACGCTCTGAAATAAGATGATTTTCTGTTTTTGTAGGCAATTGTTTTGTTAGGTCTTATGCTGTCAATCTCCTTCTTACTACAGAATTATAGAGATCAAATTTGACTTTGTTTATTCTCAGCTCCAAAATAAAGCTTGAAACATAATATTTTCTTTTCTTGTGATGATCTTTTCTACATCAGTTTTATCATAGTGTATCATTTTGAATTAGGAGATAATCCTTTTATTAAAGAAATAAAACATGATGGTAGTTTCCTGTTGGAAGGTGTGATGCATTAAATGGTCATAAAGAAAATAAACTTCTGAAAAAGTTTTCATTTCATTCAAGTCACAAAGAATTGGTATCAAGTCCCAAATCAATAAAAATTGCACAATCCAATTCAGCATTAAATCTTGGAAGGGCAAAGTTCCAAATAGGCAACATGTTCTTTTTTCATGCAAAAGACATCATATTAAATGAGTTGGGTATTTTATAAAAATTAGAAGATTCATTCTTCCCAGAATGCAATGTTGATATTTATTTATTTCCGACAGGAAAATATTTATGGTTTATATCAAGAAAACAATCCAACAACATTTCAGCTTCAGAGTTGTCCGAGTTGAACTGTTTTTATTATTCCAAACATTATTCAAACTAATATTCCCATTTTTGTTGTTTTTATTCCTACATTTGGCCAGTGTATATATATTTTTAGCCTACTTCAGATCTATGTTGTGTTTGATCATTTTTAGAAATTACTTAGTATGTTTTTTTTTTTTTCCTTTTTCATCAAGGGCTTGAAAGTTTAAGAGGGTCATGGATCCAGATACCAACTTTTGTTCCAATTAGTTCTGCCAAATGTTCCACGACTAAAGAAACACTTATGTTCTAAACAGGAAATTGAACTTTCACTGACTTTGGCACCAGCTTTTATGATTCTGTTCTTGTTGATTCTAAAAACCACCAAATACAACATTCACTTGTAGAATACTGAAAAACATATTGATTTAAATCAGTTTTTCGATCACTCAAACATTGATATCAGCAAAGAAAACATTTTGAAACAGTGAAAATTTTTTTTTTCTTTAATCAAAGAATCATAGTGATTTTTTTTCTAATTTACATCAATCTTCACACATACAATCTAAAATGTATACTATTATAATATGATTTTTTCTAATTTTAATGAACATTAATAGAATATTTTTTCAAACAATGAAAAACTCTGACCACTTTGGATTCCATATATATATAAATAAAACTGGCTCATTGTCTAGTAGGTAGAGTGTTCACCAATGGTCCGGAGGCTGGGGTTCAATCCAATGTCGAGTCATACCAAATACTCTAAAAAAATGGTAATTGATACCTCCTTGCTTAACACTCAGCATTATAAAGTACGTATCAAGGGTAAAGTGAAACAATCCAGGAAAAGGAGTAGGGCCTCTCTTACACCTTGGTGTCGTAGCTATTGGAAAGGGAGCCTTTGGTTGTCCTCAACTACAGTTGCCAACTTAACTTTCTTACTTATATATATAGAGCTTAATGATGAAACATTCCTTTTTTTTTGTTATTTTATGCTGGGTGTGTGATATATAAAAAAAAGGGTTGAGTAATAATAATAATAAATATTCTCATTCAATAGTCCAAATAGCCGTTTTATGTTCAATACAATTATTACAATTTGACGTTTTAGTTTTTTCAATTACTTTAACATCAAAATGCTGACATGGAAACAAATTAAGAACAATAGAAGAGACACTTGAAAAATGTGATAATATCACTTCAGATGAAATAACTTAAAATAAAAATATACAATTTTGGAGCAATGGTTTTTATGAATAACTTTTATATTTCTTGCTTGAATTTGTTCAAAATTGGACAGTTTACTCTTAATAGTACATCAACCTGATATATGTAAATAATCTGACATTTCCTCCCTGACAATTTCAATTTACTTAATGATTTACATATGAGGTAATTTCATGAGTATTCCCATCTTTGAATTCTGTATTTCTTTTGGTGATTATGGCCACCATATCTGGAGAAAGTCATATAAGAGATATAATCCTAAATGTGTGAAAAAAAAGGGTAAAATTTCCTTGATCTGGTTTAGTTTAGGGTTGAATGTCTGCCACTGTTGTCAGAAAAATTGATTAATGCTATTGTCTATCAAGATGTCTTAGATCATCATTTGGGGACAATGAATTCATCTTCCAGGATGACCTTGTTCCACCCAACTCAACAAAATCTACAAAAGAATGGTTCAGGGAAAAGAGGATATGGGTTTATGATTGACCTGCAAATATTTCCAATACAAATCCAAATTATTGGGAAAAGGAAAACTAAACATGCATTTGAATAATTGTATTGGACATAAAACAGCTGTCCTGGACTATTCAAAATATTGATTATAATTGATTGTTAATTATAATCTTACAGTGAGTTTGATAACTTCAGATTTTACACACAATTCTTTTAGGATCTCTAATATTGATTTGGCCTTTGGGCAAGACTTCAAATATACTGACTATACCCACTACAGAATTGTAAGATGCCCTTCCAAAAAGAGGTTTCCTAAACTTCATCTGATGGTAAGGGTCCAGTGCTGGAAATCTGATGAGTATGAAGTACCTCTTTATTGCCATTACTCTTAGGTCTACTTTGACCTGGAGTGGTAGTACCTGTTAAGGTCTTTTCTATGGGTCAAATATATCTGTTTATAAATTTTTCATATTTGATAAAACTATGTATAAAAAGAAAAAAAAAAAACCAAACTCTTAAGAAACAACAACTCAAAACATGTAAATCTGAACAATAAATGCAATTCTCTAACCTTTTAGCATAAAGTAACCCTAGATGGAATGACATGCCTTTACGATCAATCATTATCTTTCTAAACCTTGTCTATTTCACTTAATTTGTACTCAGCCCAGTCAGCTGGGTTTGTAGAATATGCTGACTGCGTCTCTTCCACACCCTAAATGAGTGTTTTCAATATGACACTAAACTGTCTGAAGTTGAGGCTCCAGTCCTCGAGCTTTGAGGAATGTGGAGTACCCCTTCATTGCCATTACTCCCAGCTCCACTCAAACCCAAAGTAGTAGTACCTGTTAGGGTCCCATAGAACTATTTAATCATTTAACTGTATTCAAACAAGTAACTGAGGTTAAATTGAATTGTTCGTGTTACATAGCAATACTTGAAACCATTGGGGGAGTCCTTGTGGTGTAATGGCTAAAGTACTGGACTGCAGCTTTGAAGTGAGTGAGTTTGAATTTGGTATTAAATAGCTTAAAAGGGTTGATATGCCATAAAATCCAACCAACCTTATCTGTACTGGGCATATTCACTGCTTGACAAATATCAATATTTTGAATTGCTTGGCAGCTGAAATAATTGCCAATTTCTTCACTGACACATGTGGTTGGTGTTAGAGTCCTATTAAAAATCAGCAGACCCTCCCCATTTATAGGTTGGTCTCAGCACAATCTTTCTCTTCCCTATTAAGCTAATTTTAGTAAATATTTACATTGTAGATATAATCATCAAAACATAGTTTCTCTCTCACCTTTCATTATTATCCATCATCACTCAAGTCTCCTAGACAGCATCCAATGTCTGTACAGAATTGATGATAGTAAGTTATTACTGGTGTGGGCATAAGTTATGGTCCATAGGAGAACATTTTTTATTGGTTTGTCCTTCTTTCACTAGCAGTGTTTCATTTTATTGGTTTGTGAAATGTACAGCTACTTCTTGGTAGGGTCCTGCTTCAAGAATTTGTTCAAAACACACAGCCTTTCAATGTAGTTCTTATCTTCCTTTTTCTTCAGGCATTTTGTTAGATTTCAAGTGATGCCACCATACATTAGTATTGACACAGCTACAGCTTGAAAGAATTCTCATTTTATTTCTTCAGAGGGATCAGATGTCTAATTGGTTGACAACCTGTCAATAGCAGTCTATGCTTTAGCTATACATATGTTGACATCACTTTCAGTTGATGAGATATTGCTACCAAGGTTTATGAACAGGACTACTGAGAGGAGCAAAAATTCAGAAAGAAGTTTTCTACTTTTTTCCTCTTCTAGGAGAACTGAAAGAAAAGCAAAAGTCCTTTCATCTTTCTCTCTTTCTTTCCTGTTGGCTCTTTGAGGATTATGGGATGTTTGAATATGTTTTTGCTTAGAAATGACTCATTAAAGTAATGGCCATCTTTTCTTCATATTTCATTATTTGTACAGTCTACATAAGCAGAAGAAAAAAGTTTTAACAATTTATATTTTGAGTCCTATGCTACTTAATTTGTGTAAATATATCTCGCCTTAACACAAGATTTTGAAGATAAGTTCAGATTTTCTTGAGATAGGAATTAATAGATAAGAATTAAGGGCTACTATATGCCAACTCTTATAAACACCGGAAAAGGAGATTACCACCCATTTTCCTTTCTGGACATGTCTTACAAACCCTTCTACCCTCAGTAAACCCTAAGAATCTTAATATTCTCACTTTTTTTGTATTTAGAAATTTCAGGGCTTTCAAAGTATGTTTCCCCAATCATTAAACCCATTTCCCTCAGAGAGAGATTGGTTGAGGGCATATGGGTGACCTTTAGAGGTTTGTTTACACATTGATAACATTTTTGTAGGATTTCTTGGTTTCTGAAGGTTGTAAACAGTTTTATATTTTTGGAAGTTCCACTCAGCCAGTGAAACTATGAATGATGGTCAGCTGATAGTCGGCAGTAGTAAGCTGTTGCTGGGATATATACAAAAATAAATTTTTTTCAAGCAATTTATAAGCATGCTCCCTGAAATGCTTCAGGATGAACAGCTAGTTCTGTTGGCTGTTCATTGCAGGTTTAAAAAATAAGGTCCTAAAAGAAACTCTTCATCTGCAGTGTGGTATTTGACTGATTTTAATGGTATATCAGTTATAATCTTCCTAACCCCTTTCTATTTCACCTAATTTATACTGGGCTAAACTTTCAACCTTATTTTTGTACAGTGAATTCTAGTTAAAAAGAAAATTGATTGGGCACCTAATATAATGTAATAAGCAAGCTAATTTAGTGGACTATTGTTGATGAGTTTGATTCTCACTGAGTGCTTCATACTTCTGGGCTTATGCCATGACTAAGCATAGAAAAATCTGGTCAATTTCATCCAAATTTGTTTAAAAAGAATTACTACTTATGTGAACCAAAATTCATAGACCTGATGTTATTTACACAGCTGGGTGATCACTTAAGTAAGTTAAGTATTGAACAGATTTATTTCGGTGGTCTAGCGGGAAGAACCTATTCACAGCCCTGATATATTCTGCTTAAGCAAAATCACTTTAACTCTGCATTTCAAAGGTGGGGTTGGGGGTTATGTTACAGTTATCAACTTAGAAGTTGGCTGAGACTGTAGAATGCATCTACAACATATCTGCAATGGGGTAAAACACCCCCCCACGCCCAACGAGTGTCCTGGATATAACTTTAAACAGTCTGCTGGTGAGGCTACATTAATACTGGAGCTTTTGGGAATATGGATTACACCTTTATTGGCATCACTCCCTGGTCCATTCTAGCCCTTAGTGGTTGCACCTCAAAGAGTACGATCTATGACATTTAAACTGAATGCAAATAAATGATTGTTTGAAATAAAACTGTTTGATGATTTAACTGTGTTAAATGACTGATGTTTAATTGAATTTTTAGGGACACATAGTAATACTTAGAATCATTTAACTTTTTGACTTATGCTAAATTGAATAGTTAGAAATAAAACTGATCATTTAACAGTGTGTGTGCCTACAAAATGTATTTACAAACCATATTTAATATATATCTAAAAATAGGATTTGGCATTAAATAACCGATAATGGTGGATATGCCATTAAAGCAAACCAAACTCCAGCTGAGACTGTTCATATTCACTTTGCATTTATGTCTTTGGGAAAGACATGAATTCAATTCTTCTTGTATTCATTGCCAGTTATCTCAATAGTTAATGGAGAAGAAAGCAGGTGAATAAGCATTTGAGAATATTACTCTTTTTTAAATGTGTGACTTTATTTGGCATTAGCAGTAGAAAAGCTATTACTTTCATTTTCATCCTTGACAGAAAAAGAGAAAAAATAGTGTACAAGAAGATTGTCATACAAACCTTGCAAGGGGTGAAAGCTTGTTTTGAAAAAAAAAAAAAAATCTTATTTTCAGATCCTGGCTTGAATATTGAACACTGATCACTAGTGTCCATTAGAAATTGCCTCTAAGCTAACCAGATATTTATCAACACAGTTTATTTACAGCAAAAAAAAAAAGAAAAAAGTAAACATTCTAACAGAAAACACAAAACTTTTTTTTTTAAATAGCTGTGAACAGTCTGACTTCATAATTAAGTTGTATAATTTTTTTCTTAGCCATGTCATAGAAAATATTCTGGAATGATCTTGTAGTTTACATTCCTAAAACAAATACCAGCCTAAGCCGACACATGCAAATTAATCTACTGTTAAAAGACAGATCTTGCAGACCTCAGCAGGCAGTTGGGCATTCTTTAAAAAATGGAAAAATGGCTAAAACAAAAGAACTGTCAAGTGAAATTAGGGAAAGGATTGTAAAACTCATTCAAGAGGGCAATTCCCAATGAAGTGTAGCAAAAGACTTTGGTTGTTTTTTGTCAGCTGTGTCTAAAATTTGGTGCAGATATAAAAGAAATGGGGCGGTTAAGAAAAAAAAGAAAAACATACTGGTAGACTATGAAAGATATAAAAGTGTCTGAATAGAAAACTCAAAGCAATGTACTTTAAAAATAGAAAATGTACAAAAAACAATTGGGTCAAAACAGGAGTCAGTGTGTTGTGACAGAACTGTAAGAAATTGGCTGAATGAAATAGGATTTACATAGAGAAAAGCCAAATGAAAACCAACACTAACATGTTTCATTCAAATGAAATATATAAAGGTAATTGCCTGAAGAAAACAAGTAAATTTCCAAAGTCATTCATGATATGGAGTTGCATGTCATTTAAAGAGGAGATAGCAATTATTACCCTAACAATAAATGCATATTGAAATGTGAATGATTTCCTCATTTCATCGATAGAAAATTGTTTTGAGGATGATAACATTTTCCGGACAATATGTATCTGATCTCAGAGTAAAACCAATTGAGGCTTTTCTTCAGGAAAAGCTTATAAAAATCAATGTCATGGCCAATGAGCAGTCTGGATCTAAATCCAATTGAAAATTCCATTAAGGAAGATCTATTTGTTCTTATTTGGGAAAGTTAGAACCACTTTAATAAAGAATATTGGTTTAAATTAGTGAAATCCATGCCTGAAAGAATTAAGCTTGAGAAGGAGTAACTAAGTGTTAATTCTAATTTTTTTCTTCAATGAATTCCATAGTATTTTCCTATGCATGGGTTGGTAAAAAAAAAAATCATACCATTAATTTAAATAATCTGTTATTAGTTTATTTACTGCTAAACCAAAAAAATAAGGTGAACGTTTTTAAGTGTGCTAATTTCATGATTTTTGCCTGGCGTAGAGGTTAGGGGAGAAGATTGTATGTCATTGGTCTTCATAGATAGGGTTTGTCTGCTGTGAAAATCAGCAGTCAAAATTGTAGTCTTAAGCTTGAACATTAGTACCAGTGGGAAATATGCACCGACCTCAACCATCATGTAGGACCGATAATGGCAATAACAATATTTACTGTTTCTTCTACTCATCATCATGGTAAGGGCAAATAATCTAACTTAGTTTTGGAAATAAAATAAAATATTAAGATGACAACTTGTCTCTGTCATAGTTGACAGGGCAGAGTGGGTGAGTACCTGATCCAAGGATTGAACTCATCACCATTTGGTAACCGCAGCACTTTTTTTAACCAACTCTTATATCTACTATGCTCTACCTGCCAGAATATAACTTGATATTTTTTTTTATCTATAACTAAGTTTAGGGAAGTGAATTTATCTTTCTTTGAAAGCATTATCACAGTATAAACTAAATGCAAACAGTCTCTAGTCAGAACTAGAACAGACAAATTTATATATATATATATATATATATATATATATATATATACCCCTGGACAAAAGTATAAGACCACCCTCAAAAATTTATTAAAAAAAAAAAAAAAAAGATATTGTTTACAATTTTTGAATTATGAAAATCAGATATATGAAAGATAAGGTCAAGAGACATTTGAATTTAAAATGAGAAATTTCAACTCATTTTTTATGTATATAAGCATTTATGCTGAATTCAAAAATTTATTTTTGACATGAATATAAGAGCACTAATAAAAAAGGACATAAATTTATTGAAAAATTTATTATATGTAGTCTACATAATGTAAAAGGTATTGAAACTGTAATATATAAACTACTAAAAACATAAATGGCTAAAGGAACTAAATTATCTGAATTTGAGAAAGGTGAGATTACAGCTCTGAGAAGACTCAGAAAATCTCAGAGAGAAATTTTGAAGGCCTTAGGACACAGTAAAACCGTTATCTGCAATTACTTGAAAAGTCCAAATAAGTATGGAACAAGAAAACTAACGCAGGCCAGAAAAATTATCACCACAATTCAAGAGAAGAATTGTTCATGAAGTAAAAAAGAAAACTTTGTTAACATCAAAAATATTGAAATCTCTTGTGGATACTACTTGCAGTACTAGAACAATTTGAAGGGATTTAAACAATGAAAAAGTTAAGCATAAGAAAAGAATTCATTGTCCAAGATTAACTATAAAGCACTAAGAGAAACAACTGAAATATGCTCGCAAAAAATTTTCTAGAAGAGAATTACTCAACAAGGCATAGGGGAGGAGGATCTCTAATGATTTTGTGAGGCCTTCTCATCTTATGAAAACTTAAACTACAATTTCTCAGTGGTTGATAAAAAACAGCAGATTTATGTGAAGATGCTAAATGGTTTATCTCTTGCACAAGAAGGCCATTGTATATGTGGAGAAGAATGAATTTTTCAGCAAGATAATGATGCTATCCACAATGCATCAATAACAAAGAAGTACTTGCTTGAACAAAAAATAAGACTTCTTGACCACCCACTGTGCTCTCCAGACCTCAGTCCTATAGAAAATTGATGGGAATTGATTGTTGCAAAAGTTTATGAAGGAGGTCAACAGTACTCAGAAATTACTGAATTCGAAAACACAATCTTAGATGCATGTGGAAAAAATACCTTGATTCAACTTCAGAAACTAGGTGATAGTATGCCTAGCTGAATTTTTGAGGTTATCAAAGCTAATGGTGGATCAACAAAATATTGAATAAAGATTATGCCTTTATATTCTATAGTTCTGCTCATTGGTCTTATATTTATGTCAAAACAAAATTTTAAAATTAAGCATAAATGCTAATATACGTATAAAAAATGAATTGAAATTTTTTCATATTTCAAATTTGTCTTTGTGCTTTATCTTTTACATATTTGATTTTCATAATTTAAAAATTGTAATCAATATCTTTTTCTTCATTTGTGAGGGTGGTCTTATATTTTTGTCCAGGTATATATATATATATATATATATATATATAAGCATGTTTTGTTAAAAAATACCCACCAAATCCTTTTTAACATATTTTATTCATGTCATTATAGTAAAAGCAAACATATTAATGATTTTAAAGAAAAAAAAAAATGATCATACTCTTGAAAATAACTAATGATGCTAGAAGAAAAGTTTGGTTAATTTTTTTTCTGCAAAAATTGTCCAAATTTAAACATCAATAACAATTTGTTAAAAAAAAAAAAAGAAATGAATCTTGTCTGTGATTTTTAAGAAAAACTTTTGATGTGATAATAGATATTGAACTGATATTAGACTTTATAAAATGGCTGTAAAATCTTCAAACATCAACTAATGTTCTTTGGGAAGATCTTTTAATGATTACATATTGTAGTTATCTGGTGATTGTGAGTTCAATACCTGGACCAGGTAGTGAAAATCCCTTTGCTTTTGTTCAGCAGGAATAACCAAGAAATACTAGGGTGAGTTGAAAGTTTTGCTATATTTTGGTAATGTGCAGCACAATTCAGCAGCTTTGTGAGGTTGTGAAGATAAATAATACTGAACTGTTAAATATGAGGCTTGTTGATACTGAGTGCAAACCCACTATATGGTTTTGGATCCATAGTTTTAAGCCTACCAGATCTTGTCTGGTCATCGAGGTTCTTGCAACCTGAGTGAAATTTCTTGAACCATCTAGTTACTGTACTATGATCAAATGCACCTTCATCTTTTGCACAACAAATGGTTTTGGTTGTTTCCACAGCATTATGGCCAAGTTTGCACATTTATCTTTGTAGTTTTGAAATCAAACATGGAGTGAAACAATGCACAATGTGTCAGTGCACCAACTACCTCAATACTACCAACTACAGTTGGTACCTTCTACTACTTTAATTATGTGATAGATATGTGTCACAAATTAACATGTACCAAAAACTTTTAACTTACTGTAGAAAGATCACTGGGTTGAAATGATCCAAGAATCAGTTATTGCAAGATATTGCCCCCTTGACCGAAAATGGCCACCTGATGGATGGAAAGTACATGTCTGAAACATTGAGTTATATAACACAAACAGCCAAATGATAACAAGAGTTTGAATAATCATTATATAGTAAATGACTATACCTTATATATAAAAGAAAAAAAAAATCAGGCAGAAATTGAATATTCTTGTTTATAATGTGCAAAAATAAATTTTTTGAAGGGTTCACACCTACAGAAACAGTATGTTTTTTGTTGAAATATAAATTACATAATTCATTTATTACTGTGAGAAAAATATACAAAATATATATATAAGCTCACATCAAATTTACTTCAGGTTTCTATTAATCAATTGTGATTTTGGAATTCTTAAAATTATTCTGATCAAATCCAAAAAGCAAATACTCTGGCAAACTACAGATCTACAACACTCACAAAATTTTTTATTTACATCTATTTTCTCTGTGTTTTCATGAATTCTTAAACCAAAAATACCTTTTCCTAATAAAGAATACATTTAGCTTGAGGGATTCAAAATCATGGGGGTGTCCTCGTGGTGTAATGGTTAAAGCGATGGACTGCGGAATCGTAGTAAGCGAGTTCGTACTCCGGTCGCGCTATTACGTTCACTTTCGGGCAAATACCCTTGGGAAAGGTATGAACCCCCTTATCCTCCCAGCTATGGATTAAATAGTACCACTACTGTTCTTCTAGGAGAATGGCTTTGGCATTAAAAATAACCTAAAAAGAGTTGATATGCCATTAAACAAAGAAACCAATCAAAATCATGTAATTTTCAAAAATTTCCATTAAGATTTGATAGTCCTACTTTCTAATACTGTTAAATTTACTGAAATTTGTGTATAATTCATTCATCCATGCTTCCCACCAAGCAGGATTTGACACAAGGTCTATTTTATTGTTGGGATTTAGGGGAGGTTGGGCATGAGCTGAAACTCATACTCTACTGGACAATGCTGGTCATAGGATCACTAGGTGCAATGTAAACTATGCTAGCCTTTATTTAATCTCCCAGCATGTATGCTAGGTGACCTTGCTGGTCATAGATTCTCTAGACCGAAAGATCTAATGCAATGTGAATCTATGCTTGTCATTGCTACTCTGCAAGTATGAAATTGGTGTATAATATGCATTCCCCACATATTTTTAAACCTAAAAGCTAGGAGTGTGTATTATATATGAGAACTAAATATCCCCTTTTTTTTTCAGCCTCATGTGTCACCAGATTTGGGAGGGGGCATAGCCAACAGTAAATTATATTTATAGTCTAAATTAACTTATGTGTAACAAACAATTCTGTTTTATACCACTACAGAGAAATAGTCATTGGATTGTGTATTTGTATATAATTTTTTCTTTTGTTGTGAAAGTTTGTTATATTTTCTTGTGATCATGTCCTTGCTTTTACCCTAAATATTGTGTAAATTTTATCAACTATATAAATTATTTTTAGTTGATAAAAGAAAAAAGCTGGATAAAAAGTTAAACAAATTTTAATTTAGTATGAATTTAGCCACTGAATTCCAAAAAGTCAATGCATATCATACACGAGAAATTTTTTTTTCCAGAATTTTGTTGCTGAAAGTTAGGAGAATGTTTTATAGATGACTAATTGCCGTTTCTCAAAATGCAGTTTTCATCTTTAATTGGATTTGTTAATTTGTGACACTATTTTGTTTTTAATTTCAGGTTTGTTATGTTATGTATGGAACAAAAGATATTTTGGACCGAGAATGTAAAGATTTGCAGAAAGAACTTAAGGTATGTTGGTTTTTCTTGTCAGTTTTATTTTGATTGAGAAATTTGGGACTGGAAGTTTGTATCTTTTTCTGCTGTAAACATTTTTTTGTACTTTAAATTTATTTCAATATAAATGAAATTGCTTGTAATTAAAAAAAAATTCCATCTGTGCAGTTTTTGACCGAATTTCAACCAAACTTTTAGAAATTGTTAGAATCATCTCTGCAAAGGTTTTAAACTGCATTTGACGATCTGTTTCTCACTCTTACTGTCTAATGGTGTCTATCCTGTGTCTGACACCATGTCTATCTGTTTCTCCTATTGTAAAAGGATGTCTATCTTGTGTGTTACTGTAAAGGGTGTTTATCTCATGCCTTATTGTCTTACCATAAAAGGGTGTCCATTCCATGTTTTACACCATGTCTAACTGTCCCTCTTACTGTAAAAGGCTGTCTATCTCATGTCTTACCTTCCCTCTTACTATAAGTGGTGTGTACCCCATGTCTTACACTCCTTCTTACTGTAAAAGGATGTCTATCCTATGTCTTACTGTTCCTCCTCCTGAAAAAGAATGTACATCAAAAGTAATGTGGTCTATTCTGAGGTTCTTTCATGATGAAAATATTTGTGTATCAGATTTTTAAAGTGACATGAATGTGAGGCATAAATAAATGAAAGATTTTAACAAATTACTTAATAAACATCAGTGATTATCTTTAAAAATCTTATGTAATAGAGTTAAGTACTACTTGTTATTGTAATTCACCAAATATCTTTTTTCTCTCTGTTATCACCTAACCTGAGGACAGTTAGAGTTATGAGTTGTTAGTTCTGTATTTACTTATGGGATATCCAAACATCTTTCTACCCTGTTGTTAGGGCTTAGGATATATTGACTCTATCCCCTTGTAGAGGAGTAAGGACATTCACTTCAAAAAATGTGTGTGTATGGGGGGAGGTAATTTCAGGATCCACTCTGACCTGAACTGGTTGTACCTGTTAGGGTCACATAGATCTGTTTAAAAAGTATTCAATTGGAATACTTGATGCCATATAATTTTAAATTATTTGTATTAAGAATAGTTACTTGAATCTGTAATTTTTCACTAAGGATTATTATTATTAGTTACTTGAAATTATATAACCGTGTCAAAAAAATTTTTAAATAGAAATAATTACTTGAAATTATGTAATTATTCATAGTAGTTAGGGATATTATATTTTAAAAATCATTTATTTAGTTGGGAAAAAATGTACATTTTGTATGATATCAAAAAGTACCTTGTTATAATGTGGCTTAGATATTTTTAGCATTACAGAGTTACTTCCCTTGAAAAGCTTCTCTTCAAAGAAAGTTTTGAAGAACTTTTCAGGATTTTTTTTCCCCCATTTCATTATTCTACAGTCATTTTTTTTTCATTCTTTTGTTGTTTCTTTGTTCTCTTTTAGTAAAGAAAATAACTTTGGTCTTGTTATGAAAGTTTGATGGATGACCCATTGAAAAAAAAGATTTGGTTATTTGCTGATGTGGAATTCTGTTGAAGAGGCAAATTTTATTATGTTTTTTTTTTTCTTAACACACATTTAGGTGACTTGTGCCAACTTTAGATGCCTACTTATACAGAGTGTTTAAAAAAAATTTGATATCATTTAATTATCTAATAACTTGATCAATTCTCATTCAAATGATTTCGTTTAATATTTAAACACCTTTTCTTTTCCAGTGAATGTCATTTCTACATTTGAAAAAGAAAAAAAATGAACATAACATTATGAGTTGTTTCTACACATGCTGTTATTATATTATCAAATAATATCAATTTTTTTAAACATCCTGTATAAAATACAGAGATACAAGTAGACACTATTGTTTTACTCAGTCTAGTATTTGATGAAGATTAATCATTTTATTATAAAATACTTCACAATATCTGGTACTCTCTAAGAGTAGTAAAACTGACAGATTTTAAAAGATTTTGTATTGTTGGCTCATCCAAAGATGGAATGAGTAACTATCAAATATTGAAAATTGGAATTTTTGCTTGGAAGAGTTCACTGTAATTCATTTAGGTTGACTTAAGACACCATTATCTTCATGAGATAAGATGGGGAAATAAAAAAAAAAATTCTCATTGTAAAGCAGCAGATATGCCTAAGGGTCTCCACATCAGACTATATATCTTTGCCACAATAACCTATGTAACAGAGAAGCCAGAAGAAAGGTATGTCTTAAAATAGTAAACATCTGAAATGCTGGACAAACTCTTAGGAATTGCCCTGTCAGAAGAGCTTAGAATACAGACTGTATCCCCTGCAGAGGGGTAAGACTCCCCTCCCGAAAATTAACAGTGTCCTAGATATGATACTAAGCTGCATCTGTTGGTGAGGCTCCACTTCATTGCCATTACTCTTAGTTCCACTTTGATACAGAGTAGGAACACCTGTTAGGGTCTCATATAAGGGTCAAATACATCTGTTCTAGACAGGAAAACCCAGTTGGCTGGGGCTGTAGAATACACTGACTGCATCTCTGCATAGGGATAAGACCCTCTCCCCCTACGAGTGTCCTGTATATGACACTAAACAATCCGATGGTGAAACTCCAGCTTTGGAGAAAGTGGAGTACTCTTTCTTTGCTATTGTTGCCAGATCTACTCTGACTCAGAGTTACAGGACTGATAGTTCTATTTGACCAATAGATAGGACCCTATGGGTGCAAACAAATGACTGATGTTAAATTATGACTGTTATATAGTAATACTTAAAACCATTTAACTGTGTGCAAAAAAAAAGCTCTGGTTCATTTAAGAATGTTATCTATAAAATGTTTTTACAAATATATACTATAAAACTAAACCAAATCAGTTCAAGCATGAAGTACCCCTATATGGGTTGACACACTGTTAAAATCGGTCAATAATCTTTGGTGGCCAAGAAAGTTGCATAATTCCTATCAATGACTTGTGTGTAAATTAAAATTTTTTTGTAAATTTTATTAGGCAAACTGGTCCTCATTGTAAGGTTGTCATATTTCTATTTATCTTATTTGATCTTGTGCCAGACTAAGGGAGTTGAGGGTATTTGTCATAGGTGCTCCTCATTTCTGACTTGTATTATACTTAGCTGAGTAAATATCAGTATTCTTGTATCAAGATGATGAATGTCTCTTATTTTGAGGGGGGGGTGAAGGCAGTGATTTTTTAAAAAGAATCAAAGCAAACTTATACTACTACTCTTTAAAAAAATAACTTTTTTTTTTTATATATAAAAATGTCTTTAAAACAAAAAAGAGAGACAAAAGTGTTGATTGGTGACAGAAAGACAGGGAGGGGGGTTCAAAGGAGAAAGGACCCTCCCCCAGCTGCCTTTTAGAAGATATTCTTTGCATCCCCCATTAATCCCTATGAGATCTCTCTTTTCACTGACTCCACACAACTCTTTGGCAATAGGAAACAGGTGGGTCTTTTTTTTTTTTTTACACATTGTCTTTCCCTTTCTTTTTTAATGAATCTGTTGTTTCCATCCAACCCAACTACACCCAAAAAAGCCCCCAACTAAGCAAAACATCTCTGGCTTGCACCCCCCCCATCCACACTCTCTCTATGCTGGAGTATTTTTTTTTTTTTAAAGACAACAGTTTTAACAGGTTTTTTTTTTTTTCCATCTGGCAGATTTGTGGCTCGTGGCTGTCTGCCATGATCTGGAACACATTCTGACAGATTTAAGAAATATGCCGATGCAGCCAAAAATATAACAATGAAAACTTTAAAAAAGAAAAAAACAAAGAGACAAATTAGAGAGAAAAATTTCATCTGACATTCTTCGTTACTATCATATATACTTGAGTGATAAACAACTTCTTGTACTATGTGGTCAGTTGTGAAATTAATTCTTAGGACAAGACCTTTCTCCATGACTACTTTGTTTCAACACCTGTCTTAGCCAATCACTCACAACAGTCTCAATTTCATTGGAATTGTAATTAAAAATTGATTTATTTTTCTTTCATAAAATTTAACTATATACATAAAATGCAAAACTAAGTATGCATTAAATTTCCATAACTAGATATTGTATTGATGCTTTTAAATTGGTTTGGTTTCTTTGTTTAATGGCATGTTAACCTTCATGGGTTATTTAATGTCAAAGTCATCCTTGTAGAAGAACAGCTATGATATTATTTAACCCATAGCTGAGGAGATAAGGGGGTTCATGCCTTTCCAATAGCACTACTGGAGTTTGAACTCGCTTACTTTGAGGTTGCAGTTCAGTGCTTTAGTCATTATGCCATCATGATATTTAGTAATACTCTATAAATACTTACCTGGCACAGTCATGTTGAGTGGGTAAGAAATAATGACTTTGTTCTTGATGGATCCTTTTCCCCAGGCAGCACCTGCTCTCCTGTCTAAAAGGAGTAAGGGCTGGGTTTATTGCCCAGTGCCTTAGACAACCTTTTAAGAGGAATGCTGATGAAACAAAGCAATTTTTTAAACCAATTAGTTGGTGACTCTTAATAAAACAACCTTGTGTCTATTTTAGTTTGAGTTAAAAAATATATTCTGTAAATGTCAACATTTTTAAAAAGTTCTTAAAATTGTTGTTTGGATTGTAAAATTTATTTCATATATTTTTAATGTTAAAATAAAAGTTGTACAAAATGTAACATTGAAGAAAATCAGATCGTTAAGAGCGGGATTACTTTTGTGAATATATTTATCATGTAATGAGTAGAATATTCTTTTTAGAGGTTTAGTTTGACAAATTTTAATAAATTACAAACAATCATGATACTGCAGTTGGTACCGGCAACAAGACATGCAGTTAAGGCCATTCAAAAACAACAGAACCCAACATCACTAAGCTCAACACATAAAAAAAATCTCCATGTGCTTGCTGGAATTGTGGTGGCTGGCATTTTGCTTGAAAGTGTCCATTCAAGGCACATCATTGTCGCAAGTGCTAAAAACAAGGACATAAAGAGCGATTCTGCACCCCACTTGTGCTCAAAATAACACACAAATTGTAATATAATGGCTGAGGGATTTCGTTTTATATATCTTGCCTTGGGGTTTAGTTAGGCTGAGAACTTTTCAGCTCAGCACATGGGTTAGTTAGGTGCAAACTTGAGCACAGGTGTTGACGCGTGCGGGGAGGATATGTCATTCACAGATGTCAAAATAAAAATCCCAGAGAGAGAATGTGACCAGGGATGTAAATGACGTCATACATTAGAAGCGTGCACAGAGGATTTTGGGAGATTTGAAAAAGTCAGTAGTTGAGTTGAATCTTGCGGTCTGAAGAAGAAGGGTGACTTTCGCTAGCTCGCAGTGGCCTTGTGGCGGGTGCCACACATGTTGGGGGCAGGGCAGATGGAAAAGCCAGCATAGAAAGATTGTGCCTCTCTCTCCTTATGTCGAAAAACCTTTAAAGTCAAAGGTAATAAAAAGTTTCGTACCTGAACTAAGAAGTCGTAAGTGTTTTCGTGTTTCGGGATTTCTATATTCTATGTATATATGTTACGAACATTCTAAGTATGTTTTACATACTCATGTATCATGGGTATGTAACAAAATAACCACATAACAAACACACAGCAAAGAAAAACACTTACATTCTGGTGGCAACCTTTCTCCCCAATATCAAAAAACCCCCCAAATCAAACTGAATGGCCACTCCGTTCTGTTACATATCAACACCACCTCGGATATAACCCTTATCTCATTGAGACTATGAAAAACCATAGGCCAGCCTCAACTAACACCTACAAGACATGCAGTGTAGAGTGCATCTGGAGATTGTGTCGACATCACTGGAGAATTGCCAGCAACAATTGAAACTGAGGACAAAACAGCATCTGGAAAGATCTACATAGCAGATTTGAGACACAACCTTGTGAGTCTTCTGGACCTTCTGTTTATAATGCAGGTTCCAGATCTCCAGCTCAGGGTGCCATTATGGAGCAGACCAATGACATCATCAAGTGTTTTTTCCCAGTCTTTACAGATGTCCTCAGACATTGCACTCAAGGTGATTCTATACCAACACTCAAATCATCAGCTCCAACTATTTTTTGACCTAAGCAACCAGAGCAGACATGGTCTTAGACGAATGTGTACTTTGCTGGCCTTAGCTTTTTTGATAGTGGTTTATGCCCATTCCAAATGTCCAGAAATTTTCCCTATGCAGAAGGCAGATGCCTGTTCAATGATAGCCATTCTTAAACAACTATTCAGTCAACATGGCCTGTCGGAAACATTAGTCTCACACAATAGAGCACAATTTATATTTGAGACAATCTGACACTTCTGCAGTTCATGCTGCATCACATGTTCAGTCACGATCCTACCACCCACAATCCAATGGTCAAGCAGAATGTTTTGTGGATACTTTTAAATGTGGTCTGTTCAAATCAAAAGTGTGGGGTTGAAACAACAACAGAGGAGGTACTAAATACATTTCTCCTTTAAACTGAACAACAACAAATGCTACAGTGAATAATAGAATGTTACTAGCAGAAGTATTCATGGGACAAAACTTCTGGACCACACCAAATGCTGTATGCCCACAAAAACAGAAACAAAGACAAGACACATCCCAAAATAAAACAAAACCATTTTCGGTTGACACACCAGTGTTTGTGAGAAACTACAGGCCTAGACAACCAAACTGGATTCTTGGTAAAGACTTTATCTAAGCAATGAAAATTAGTAAACAATTCTGGGTACGACATAGAAGTCAACTATGGCTCAGATAGACTCATGCCAACCATTCCATTAAACATATTAATGGACACATTTGAATTACTATCTCTGTCACCTCCTGTGCAGACAAATGCAAGTGGGACAGAAGCAAGACCTCACAGGAGTGAAGCATCTCCAAATTAATCCCAAGCATGTTCTCTATAGTTAATTACTATAAATGAGAGGTGTTAGGGATTAGACCTAACAAAAAAAAATATCAAGGTTATCTCCTTCGAGGGGTAGAGAGTTGCTTTCCGTGGATAGTGCATTTTAAATTTGTAGGGACTAAAAGAATGGATACACATGAGGGACAATAAAGACAGACTTGGAATTGGCCATGGACATGTATTTGACAGTTGCAATCGACATGTCTCAGCCTGTGGTTAAATAAACCTAATTCTTTTCTTGTACACCATGAGTCCATCTCTTTTCAGTTTTATTTACATATTTTTCTTTCTTTGTAAAAGCATAACAATATATTAAACTGAATAATCCACAGGTTCATATATATCATATATGCTAATGATCTTCTTTGTGTTATGAATAACCCTTAAAAAGGTGCTTTCATCATATATTGCTTGTAATGAATGATGCCTAACTTTTGGCAAGCCTACAAAAATATTTCTTCAATATCCTTTGGTGTAGAGAGAAAACATTCAAACACTTATTTCTGCCCTGTCAGCTGGGGCTGTAGAATACACTGACTACACCTCTGCAGAGGGGTAAAACCCCCCCAACGAGGCTACCTGTTGGCCGTGGGTGGCGACCTGTGATGCTTAAGGACGGGATCCTGGTGGTTGAGCAGTACTTGGCCTGAAAATCGAGTGGTCAAGTCTCTTGCAACACACCACTTTGGCCCTTACTGGGCTAGACGGGCAGTTGGAGAGGCCCGATCCGATCAATTGATTGGTCATGACAGTACTCTTAGATTTTTTTTAAAAATCTAAATGAGGACGATGGCTGTAGGGTCAATCATGCTGTGGAAAGACTCGTAGTCCTTTCTGTCCCGGGGGAAGTAGTTATCTTGGGAATGAAAACCCAGGGACAAAAAATTAATTCATCTATCACCAGCATGAGTATACTGAACATGTAGCCCTGGTGTTGCTAGGCGAATGAGTTTCCCCCTAGGCACCTCTCCATATTGGGCTCCGAGGTGGGTGGGGAGCATGTTCAATGAAACTCATCCAACACTTTTATGGCTTCTGTTAAAACAAAAACCCAAGCAAAAAGACACCATATTGAATGTGAAACCGTAAAAAACTTGAAAAATGGAACCATCCTTATAGAGGTGACAGAAAAAAAACAAGCTGAAATAATATTAAAGCAAAAAAAAATCCACAACATAGACATAAAAGCTTACCCCCATGAGAGATTAAACACCTCTAAAGGGGTGATAAGAAATGGAGAGCTATCATTATGCTCAATAATGGAAATTAAAAATGAACTAAAAAAACAAAATGTAATAGACGTCAAAAGGATCACAATCAAAAAACAAAATGAAATAATTGAAACCAATACCTACATTCTAACCTTCAATAACCCAAAACCCGCTTTAGAAATAAAAATAGGCTATACAGTGGTTAAAGTTGAGACATATATCCCTAATCCCAGAAGATATCATAACTGTCAGAAATATGGACACCTGAAGAAGCACTGCACAAGAAAACAAGTGTGTGTTAAATGTGGAGAGCAGGAAGAGGAATCCTGCAAAAACAGACTAAACTGTAACAATTGCAAAGGGAATCATAGAGCGGACTCAAAGTACTGCAAAATCTGGGAAAGGGAAAAGGAAATTATCAAAATGAAAAATCACCAAAAACATTACTTTTCCTGAAGCAAGAAGACTCATAGAAAATCCCTTTAACAAATTAACTTTCTTGCAGGTAACCAGGACTCCCTCAAACCAAGTAGAAAACGAAGCAAAAACACAAATAAAAACAATAAAAATCGAAGAAGAATTAACAAATTTAATAAATGACCTACATGAACTAATCAAAAACCTTAAAACTATTATACCCAGTGTACAACTAACTCCAACTGACAAATCAAAAACATCCCTTCAACCTCTAGCCAGAAAAATGAAATGCTAATGATCAAAAACAGTGTAGAGAAGAGGAAAATCTCGTATTTTGGTTTGGCGCTCAATTTATTTCAACACTTAATTTCACCCAATCAGGATGACTTATCCTATTCAGCCCGGACCTTCATTTCTGGCTTGCAAAAAGGGTGAGCGGCCCAACCCACTCTCTTTGGCTTGAGACGGCGACCAGAACAGATGTTCGTCTGGCCGTCCCTGCTTAGCGATGCTTTTTAACATAGCAACACCAGCAGCAGCAGCAGCAACATGGACACTCAACGAGGGAACCATCTAATTTATGGATTTCCTACGAGGAATCCCAGTTGAACATAAATTAGAAATATACAACATGCCTTCCACAGGCACCACTTCATGTCACCCCAAAAATTGTCGATCCGAGCATAACTCCGTTCTCGACACACTAGCTACCATTTCACCTCTGGCCCACATTAATGGAGATAACGCATACTCTCCCCCAAATACCAGATACAAAACTACACGGTGACTTTAAACACAATCCCTCACACATCCAGCAACACACGCTGCCATCCCATCTCGCTACGCCATTTCGTCTACAACACTAACAAGCCTAAACTCCATGAGTCTTGCAGCACCAAAAGCAAACCATATTCCATGCTGCAAATAAAAACTTTCTTTGTTGTGTTGTTAAAGAAAAGTTTCGTCATTCATTTGTGTTGCCTAAAAAAATATAGTGTTAGAGAAATTAACAATTCCTCGAAACGCTATAACAGAAACCGATCAACCTCAAGAACCAGAGAAAAAGAAGAAAAACAAAAACCTACTCAACACACCCCTACAAAAACCAAAAATAAATCCAGAAACATAGAAAGTATGGAAACCGAAATGGACTCGACACCTAAAATTGAAAATACGAAAATTAAATAATATACCCCAAACCCAAGACACACACTACATAAATAGTTATGGCCAAATACCAAAATACCCACAAGATAATCTAATGGAACTGTCGTGGCTACAAGGCAAATTACAATGAACTCCAGCTGTTAATAACTGAACAAAATCCTACCATTATATGTCTCTAAGAAACATTAAAAAAAAAAGCAATGATAAAACAAACATGAAAAATTATGAGCAATACGACTACATACATGACACGGGACTAAGAGCTTCGGGTGGCGTATCAAGCCTAATAAGGAAAAACATCCTCCAAAGCAAAATCAACATCAGCACCCCCCTACAAGCAGTAGCAATTTCAGCAACTTTACACAAAACCACCGCCATCTGCTCTATATAAATTCCACCACAAGACCCTATAAATGAAGAACAGCTAAATAACCTAATAAATCAACTCCCTAAACCATATATATTGATGGGAGATTTCAATAGCCACAACATTTTGTGGGGAAGCAGGACAATGAACAAAAGAGTTCAGACCCTTGAAAAAATCATAAATAACAACCTATGTCTCCACAATCGGAAAGCTCAAACCCACCTAAGCTCATCCTCAGGTACATTCTCTGCTGTAGATCTAACACTCAGTGATCCAGCCACCTTTATAGAATATAACTGGAGGGTACATGAAGATTCCTGCGGCAGTGACCACTTTCCAATCATAATAGAAAATACTAAACCAGGAAAATCAGACCCTCAAACAGTCTCAAAAACCCCACGATGGAACTTCAAAAAAGCAAACTGGCAAGCCTACAAAAAACTATGCCTTGACACCCTAATCCCAGAAACAAATACAAACCAAGAAGAACCTATAATACATTTCACAAACACCCTAATTAATATAGCAAACAAAACCATACCTAAAACTACAACATCCCCAAAACATAACAATCCCTGGTTTACGGAGGAGTGCAAAACTATGATCAGAGAACGCCAAAGAATCCTCAGGAAATTTAAAACCAACCAATTAAAGAAGCTAAAAGGTCCTCCTGGAGAAACTTCACTGCAAAAATAAACTCAAATACTAATCCCAAAACAATTTGGAACTTTGTAAAGAAAATATCAAATAAAACTGTCCACACTCCTATAAATCATCTCTCCCTAGCTATGGGTAAATAGTAGGACAGACTAGGTTCTTCAGCCTTGGTGAGGCAACTAGTCTAGGAGAAGGAAAACTCTGAATTCAAACCTGTTGAACTCCGCTTAAAAAATTGACCTTGTGTCATATCCTGCCCGAGTGGAGGGGTTGGTAAATAGGATCTCTCCCTAGGAAGCACAAAAGCTTTGAGTGAAAAACAAATAGCTAATCTGATGGCAGAAAACTTTGCCCAAGCATCATCTACCAAAAAATATTCCAACAAATTCAACTCTATCAGAATCAAAGAAGAAAAGAACAAAATAAAGTTCACCTCTGATGATACTAAATGCTACAACCAACTTTTCACCCTAGATGAACTCCAAAATTCATTATCCAAATCCAATAACTCAGCTGCTGGTCCAGATGAAATTCACTACACATTTCTTAAAGAATTACCTACAATTTCCCAGAAATATCTCCTAAACATATATAACAATATCTGGATCTCAGGCAATATCCCCACTTTATGGAAGTAAGCTACAATCATACACATCCTCAAAAAACAAAAAGACCCAACAAATCCCACCAGCTATAGGCCCATAGCCCTAACTAGTTGTGCACGCAAAACTTTAGAAAGAATGATAAACCAAAGACTAATATGGTTTCTCGAATCAAATAAACTGCTCTCAAACCTACAAGCTGGTTTCAGAACAAAAAGAAGCACAATGGACCAGGTGGTTCATATAGAAACCCTAATCAGAGAAACATGCATAAAAAAGGAACACCTGGTGGCAGTCTTTTTTGATCTTGAAAAGGCCTATGACACAACATGGCCATACGGAATTCTCAAAGACCTTAACAACTTTGGGTTACAAGGTAGACTTCCCATCTTCATCAAAAATTTTCTTGAAGACCGATCTTTCAGGACACTGATTGGCAGCGCATACTCTGATCTGAAGCTACTAGAGGTGGGAGTTCTTCAGGGCAGTATTTTATCAGTATCCCTATTTATAATAAAAATAAACAGCATAACATCCAGCCTCCCTCCAGAAATCAAAGGGTCATTATATGTAGATGACTTCCTCATCTGCTATAATTCCAAAAACATGACAACCATAGAAAGGAAAATACAACAATGCATAAATAAAATCCAAAAATGGACCACAGAAAATGGATTTACAATTTCAAATAGTAAAACAAAATGTGTACACTTCTGTCAAATCCATAAGATGCACAATCACCCTAAACTTACATTAAATAACACTGAAATACCCATAACAGATGAACATAAATTCCTTGGCATTATCTTTGACTCTAAATTATCATTTATCCCACATATAAAAAAGCTAAGAATAAAATGCAATCAAGCCATGCAACTATTGAGAGCCATAGCCCACACAGACTGGGGTGCTGATAGAAAGACCCTTATCAAGCTATATAGATCTCTAATAAGATCAAAACTTGACTATGGCTGCTTCATATACGGAGCAGCCAGAAAATCCAACTTACAACGATTGGAAACCATACACCACCAAGGACTTCGCCTCACTTTAGGGGCCTTTAATACTTCCCCAAAGGAAAGTCTATACATAGAAGCAAACGAACCCCCTCTCTATTTAAGAAGACAAAAATTAGCACTACAGTACTACATCAAACTCATCTCCTGTCCACAAATTCCAGCTTATGACTACACCGGCAAAACAAAATATGAAAACCTGTATCAAAATCCCCCCCCCAAAAAAAAATCAGACCTTTTACTTTAAGAATAAGTGACCTCCTCAACGAAATCAAAACCAACACTAAAATAGTACACCATACCATACTCTCCAAAACGGCACCATGGACCATAAGGCAACCCACTATAAACTTAGAACTGGCTAAGTTACCCAAAGCAAAAACACACCCCCATAACTTATCAAGAGAAACTCATAAAAATACAAAATAAGTTCCCAGATCACTATCACATCTATACAGACGGATCCAAACAAGGAAAAAAAGTAGGTTGTGCTGCTATTTCTCAAAAAAAAAAAAAAAGAAACCCTAAAACGCCTACCTAATGAAGCTTCAATTTACAGTGCAGAAACCACAGCCATTGATCTAGCTATGAATATCATAGCAAATCATAAAGCTTCCAAAGTTATCATATACACAGACTCCAAATCAGTCCTGCTAGCACTACAGAACAGAGATACATCATCCCCCTTGATTACAAAGCTCCTAAACAAACTAAACACCCTCTCTAAAAATAATAACATCATATTCACTTGGATACCAAGTCACATTGTCTGCTTTTTCCTTTCCTTGGATGCCAAAGCTGCAAAAAAAGCTCTTCAAATGTGCAAATCAAAAATCCTATATACAGATCTAAAACCAACCATAAAGAAATTTATATCAGACAAATGGCAGAAATCATAGGACAATCAGACCCAAAACAAACTTCATGAAATATAAGAAGCTATCGGAGAGTGGCCAACAGGCTACAGAAGTAACAGAAGAGAAGAAGTAATACTTGCCAGATTGCGTATTGGGCACACCCACATTACTCATTCACACCTGTTAAAAGGGGAGGATGCCCCAGTGTGCCCATCATGCAAAGTACAACTCACAACCAAACATCTCCTTCTAAACTGTAACAACCTTAAACATATCTGCACTAAGTACTATCAAGCAAGAAACCTGAGGGACATCTTTAAGAATGCAAACCCTAAAAAAAAAAAAGCAACTTTTTCAGCAAGATATAACCAAACATCTCTATAGAACTGCTACTTTAATGACTGAAATTCAAAATAACCTTTTTGGCATTAAATGACCCACAGGGGTTGATATGCTGTTAAACAAAACTCAAACTCAAACACTTATTTATACTTTCAAAACTTCTATAATCTAGACCTACTGTGATTACTTGGATATTCCAAACTTATTAAAACTCATCACTGATACATAATAATATTGATATTATAAGAATTATGTATTTATTCATAACTGGGTCTATTTTCCCTATTAGTCTAACCCAATTTATTTCCACATAGTCTAGATAATGCCTAAACAAAGGATAATGAAGTTTTTACATAACTTTGTTTACTATCTATACATATACCTTCTCCAGCAAGTTGCCCAGTTGTAGAATACAGCGACTGCTTCTCTGCAGCGAGGTAAGAACCCCCCAACGAGTGTCCTGGATATGACACTAAACATTCTGATGGTGAGGTTCCAGCAATGCTGGAGCTTTGGGGAATGCGGAGTACCCCTTCATTGCCATTGCTTCCAGGTCCACTCTGGCCCGGCGTGGTAGCACCTGATAGGGCCCTATCTATGGGTTAAAAAGAACTAATGGCATACTTATGCTAAACTGAATTGTTTGAGTAAACTGAATAGCTTGAAATAGAAATGTTTTTGACAATTAAACCGTACTTACATTTGAACTGCATGCTTGTGCTTAACTGAATTATTTGAAATAGAACTGTTTTTTCGACATTAAAACTGTATTTACACTTAACTGAATTGTTACATATAACTGAAACTGTTTTTTGACATTGAAACTGTATTTACACTAAACTAAATTGTTTAATATAGAACTGTTCTGACATATAACTGTGTGTAAACAAAATCTGTACTTTTACAAAACTGAATTAGCTGAAGTAGAATTGCTTGAGTAAACTGAATAGCTCGAAATAAAAATGTTTTTTTACAAATAAACTGTACTTACATTTAAAACTGCGTGCTTTTGCTAAACTGAATTGTTTTAAATTGAACTATTTTTGACACTGAAACTGTACTTACACTAAACTGAATTGTTATATATAACTGAATAGTTTGAAATAGAAATGTTTCTGACAATTAAACTGTGTACTCATGCTAAACCGAATTGTTTTAAATAGAACAGATTATTTACATAAAAATGGATTTGGCGTTAAATAACCTACAAAGGTTGATATGTCATAAAAGCAAACCAAACCAAACCAAACCATTTTCCAGCAGTGCCCAGTGTGTTTTGCAAATCCTACTTGGATGGTTTGTGAGATGAGAGGTAAATGGCCGTACAGTTTGTTCTTATCATCTAGCTTTTTCTCTGAGTATTTCATTAAAGTCCAGATGGTGCATCCCTACAATAGTAGTAACATGGCTACAGCGTGGAAGAATTCCCATTTAATCAGATTCGATTTCCATATGGTCATTAACCTGTATCTTACCTATGCATATGTTAACATTGCTTTCAGTAGATGAGATATTACTACCAAGATATATGAACTGGTCTACTAATTCAAGAAGCTTGCCATTTATTGAGATGGCATCACTTTGATTAAAACACATGAACTGTTTTATCTGAGTTCATGTAGAGACCGATGCCTCTTGCTGTCTGCTCTAGGCTAGGCAGCAGAGATTCAGCTTGAGCAAGTGTATCTATAAGAAGCACTAGATCCTAGACAGTATATAAAAATTTGAGAGAACTATTTTCAAATTGGCATTTAATCATTTTTGTAGAGAATTAGAGATGTATTTTAAGGCTTCTGATGAATATTATTCAAGGAAGAAAATTAGAATACATACATTTTTTTTCTCCCCATTTTAGGTTGAGCTAGATGGTCAAGAAGTTGTACTTCCTGAACTGGAAGGGTTGGTTGTATTGAACATCAGTAGTTGGGGGGGCGGCTGTCATCCATGGGAGATCAAAGGTGATAACGAATCTGAGGAAGAGTATCTACCTGCCAGGTAAGTTAAATATTCTTTAGAATTTTCATGGCTGGCTTCAGCAATTTCTGCTTGTTTTCTCTAATTCATTTTTCAAGATTTACATTACTTATAGGAATGTTACTCAGAATCACTTTTATCCTCTTGATCAGCTGTATCTAGCTTACTTAAAAATAGTGTGCTTGTGTCATAAAAGAATGCTTGCCTATTTAAAGTAGTTATTAAGTTTTAATATGTATATTCTCCTGAAAAAAAGTCACTCCAATAGTAATATTTAGTTAACTGGCTTTCTTCTACTACATCATATCAGTGGTAATTACACTTGTAAATGGTGTGTTTCAGGAAAGTAGCATCATATTTCTTTGAATAATTCTGTGATGAATTTTGTTTGAAAATTTCCTTATCAAATAAAAACTAGTTTCTAAGATGATTTTCAAAATTATTTCATCACTTTGAGTGTGTTTTAAAAGATTTAACATAGGTATCCTTTATTTTGACAACTTCCAATAAAAGTAAAAAAAAAAAAAAGAATGGTTGGCAGTTTATGAATAAAAATTACCCCTGTATTTAGAAAACAGTAATTGCTGCAGTTAATGGATTGAGCATCTTTTAGATGTATAAATAAGGGGAAAAAAATAATTTAACATTTTGTCGAGAGTACAGAGTTTGATTTCTCATGCCAGAGCTAAATATGTTGTATTACTAATAATGCTAAATTTGTTTTTCTATTTCTAGATACAATGACCAATTATTAGAAGTTTTTGGTCTGCATTCATCATTTCATGTTGCTCAGCTTCAGGTAGGAATGACCACGCCCATTCGCATTGGACAAGCACGACATATAAAAGTAAGTGAGAAGAATATCTTTTAATATTAAGATACTTTTTCTACCTTTCTCTGTTATTACCAATCAGGTCTCTAGTCTCCCTCATTTGTAAAACCTATATAGAAAGAGTGGGTGATATACACTTCTTGGAAAAAAGAGACACCCAAGGAAGGCTAGAGAATGGATTGGCTTAAATTATGTTGTGATAATAACAAAGGAAATATAACAAATGAGATATGTTGTCTGACCAACTCTTGCAATATCTACAATCTTTTATACTGTCTTATAATTAAATTTGTCTACCTGTGCTGTCAATTGAAAAATTATAGAATCTTATTTAACACAATATAAAATTCTAATTCTATATCACCAGAAGAGAACCTCCGCTAGCATAACAATGGAATTTCTCTGTAGTGAGACCAGCTTGTATGACATCCTGTTCCGAATCAAAGCAGGAAATAGCAAGATTATGTTGAATATTTATGGGGGCATGGGTCAAATAGATCTTTTTCAAGGTTATTTGTATTTGATAAGAATATTTACTTGAAGCTATAATTGTTTACTAAAGATCATTATCGTTACTTCAAACCATATAACTGTATGCAAACAAATGACTATAATTATTAGTATTAGATTGGAATACTAGAAACTGTAAGCAAATTATTTCTATTAAGGATATTTGATATCAAATATTCCTGTTTGCAAAAATCTCTTTAGAAACAACTACACAAAAGATATAAATGTACAATGGATTCAATTCCCTCACCTCTTGGCATGAAAATTATATTTTACTCATCTATACTCCATGGCACCTCATCATGGTTCCCACTCAGTGCTCTTTGCTTGCAGATGGGGAATGTGGAGTACCTCTTCAATGCCATCAAGATTGAATTTTAAACACAGCAAACTTATTAGATAAAGGCATTAAAAAATCCTTAATTTTTCTAAACAATGTTCATTTTACAATCTTTATTGTCAGTTAAAAATTTACCCTGAATAGTTACTGTAATTGTGGCTATGAAAAATAAATCTACATCATATGAAAAAATTTAAGATTTTTTTTCTTTTATTTTATGAAATTAATATTATTGTGTGAAAAATTGCACTTGGTTTTCTAGAGAAATATTTTGTGTGAGCAGCAAATAAGACACTTATCAAATTAAACATTTTTACCCAGCTTTTTAAAAGTCTTGTTTGGCTAAATATATTCACTGCATCTCACTGTTTTTCAGATTTTGCTGTACAGCACTGCGCCAATGCAGGTTGATGGAGAGCCTTGGGAACAGCATCCAGCCGAGATTACAGTCACTCACAGAAACAAAGCTACAATGTTGTCTTTGTGCTAGCTATCTTTATTCACCCTAAAAGAGGGCAAAAGAGAGAAAAAAAATTTTTTTTTTTAGGATCTGGAATCCTAAATTCTACTAGGGCTTTCATTTCATCTTGACAGTGAAAGAATTGTTTATATCCTTAGATGGATCTCTTAAGTTATATACACACTCACACACATATGGAGTGGGGCAGAAGTGGCAGTGCTGCCAATAATCATAGGAAATAAGCATTAGTGACTTGTATTGTATAATATTACTGACTACTTCTGCTCAATCCTGAAGGTATATATGTTATCAAAACAGTGTATACTTTGTGACAGCAATTGGTTCTTGGCTTGAGCTAATTTTGTAAAGTTTCCTCCAACTTGTCACTGAAATCAATCAACTGATGCTTAGCGAAGAAGACTTGACAAGTTTAGATAAAATGGAGTCTTGTCACAGCTTTCCCATGACATTCTTGATTTATTTTCTGATTATTGCAAGAAACAATAATTACAAAGAAAATGAAAGTGGATTTGCTGCTTATATAGGCACATTTACATGTTTTGAACACCCAGCGTGTGTGATAGGCGTGTACACGTCTATCACACACTTGCTTGTTTTATGTGTATATGAATTATTGATAACGTCATTATCAAGAACTATTTACATATAATTGGTCTTCTCTCACAAACACATTTATGTATATAACTTTTTTTTTCTTTTGCTATAGAATGTGTCCTTATCAGAATTGTTGTGTTATAGTCGACTATTTGAAATATTTATACTTAGGGTTAAAGCTAAAAATATTATTTTACTCTCTCGGTCTGTCCCTGGAAATCTGAAAGTTTTTTTCTTTAACATTTACCAATGAAAAAGAAAAAAAAGATGAACTTAAATTTTTTTTTTATTGTATTTAAATATTTGTATTTTTGTTTATTTATTTTTACATGATTTCTTTCTTCTAAATGTTTTGGTTTTGAAAAAACTTTTTCCAGGTTATTTTTAAAAAGCAATGTATCTAATTTTCGTCTTGGCGAAACCACTTACCCATATATATATTTGGGTAAGGATTAAATTTTGAAGATAAAATTTTAGACAAGAAATTGGTATCTATCTTAATAATTTTTAAGGCCAGGGGTTGCTACTTATCCTTTTTATTAATTCTATAAACTAAGGTTCAGTTAATCCATGACAGACATATACACATCTTTATTGTTTAGAGATGTGGCTTTTATTGAATTCATTTTAAAAGAAAAGTTATTTGTATATTCTCTTGAATCTAATAATTATGTGTACAGGTTGAAAAAAAAAAAAAAAAAAAAAAAAAAGGGAGGAAGAGAGAAAAGCAAAGCAAATTATTTTTTTCAAAAGGTGCACACATATGCAAAATTAAAAGCTCATTTTTCATTCCTGAGATTATAATTTTTTTTATAATAAACGACAAACTTATTATGTGAGCAGGGATAGCTGTGTGGCTTGAGTTGTAGGGAGTGCAATACACATAAAAAATTAATATTGTTTCATAATCTAATAATTTGACCTGCTGTTCAAATTTAAGATCATTTGAATGGTCAATTTATTAAATTATGAAATGATATCAATTCTTTTGAACCATTCTGTATAAAAAGCCCAGTCAATAAAGTTTACATGAAGTTGTTAGGATAATTTGTGGCCTTTCAGTATTGATTCAAGATAGGGATTGTATGTCAGGTTTTAATAGCAATAATGCTGAAGTTATGAAGCAGGTGGAGTGTAGTTTTGAAAATTGGTGATTTGGTCCCCATTTGCAGCTGCATTTTCCAGAAAAAATTTAAAAAGAAAGTGTCATTTTAGAACCTAAGAATTTTACTAGTTGCATATGAAATGCTAACTAATGATAATTATTAAAACTGAATTTAAGGATTCTCTAATTAGGTGGAAAATAGAAACTATGAAAATTGACTATAATGACACATGGTAGTGAATAGGTTTTTGATATACTGCTTTCTGAAAGTCTCTCATTAATTTGACTTAATCCACATTAATCTAGCAATGTCACAACTTCTGATTTCTGTCCCATCCCATCACTGAGGTCTGTAAAACAGGGGAAGGCCCATTACTCCCCATGTTATGCTGGCCTATGAAATGTTGGTAGGGATATCAAAATTTCCTCTGAAAAGGTCTGAAGTGAAATACAAACAGCCTCATTTGGATTTTAAACTCACCTATTTAATTCCATTTTTGTCACCACCTGAACTTCTATAAAATATTGATTAGCCATTTATAAGGTTACTTGGTGTAGATTAAAAACAACATTTTTATTTAAGACTTAACAATAAGTAGTAAAATTATTTCTAGCTCCTCTTAAGTTTTTGTAATGAAAGCATTTAAATTATCCTTTTATTACTACGTTCACTTGCTATTTCAGTCAGTATATGAAACAGGGTCGATACATGGGGAAGGGTCGTAATAGACCCTACCTCTTGACCCATGGTTAGACAAATCCAACCTTGCAATGAGAAGGTGCTGCTATAAGGATAGAAGTCCCCAGACTAGGCTTGTCTTATTCTTTTGTGGCATTCTGTCTGTCGACAAGAACACAACTGAGGGAGATGAACAGTTTAATCTCTGCCTGGGAAGGTTGATTGTCTGTCCAGATAACTTAGTGTCAGCATTATTTAACCCTTTTGCAGGCAAAATGTTATTCTGCTTGCAAAAGGGTGAAGAGAGATGAACAAGTTATATATAATGACCATTTCATTGATAAAAAGTAGTTTGATGGGTCTAAAAATGAACTGAACCAAACATGCAAAGTAGAAAATAATTACTATTTCCTGAATTATTTATCGTTGCACTGCAAGCTTCAGAGTATAGTTGGGGCCTTGACTATTAGAAGTGATCAAAATTTCAAGACTTTGAAATTCTTGCTTTGTTCTTTTACAGAACTATTTAAAATATATATATATATATATATATATATATATATATATATACCTATTTATTAGAACTGTTTTCATTTATGTTTGACACCACTGAGAGACTCATCCAGAATTAATTGAGAGTTATTTCTGGAAAAATCTGTATGTTAAGAGATTAAAAGCTTTTTTTTGTTGGTTTTTCTTTCTGTATTTCAGAATTATACAAATCTATATTTTTTAAATTTTTCATGGCTTAATTTTTATAATTTTTCTCCGAAATAAAATATTGACAAAGTTAATTTCTCTACACATTTGACTCAGAAACAACTTTGTTTCATTCATAAATGATATGAGATTTCCCTATCTATTTAATTGTGCACACACACACACACTGGCTTTTTCAAAATTTAGTTGTCTTGCTTTAGTTCCAGTTAAAAGTGTGGCAAAGGTAACCCAAAGCTAAACTTTTTAGAGCCCCCCCCCCAAAAAAAAAAACAACAAAAAAAAACTTAGCCATTTACCAAAACTTTTTTCTGTAAGATATGCTTGCTAGCAAATTGGATCCTTTCATAGAAAGTATCTTGGAACTTGTAAATATTCAAGTTCCATGTTGATAAAAAAAAAATTAGATTATTCTAAGAAAAGAAAAATTCAATCAATCTCAGCATAAAATTTTATTACCTCTTTTCTGTCATAATTTTATATTTAGTGTAAATGTAACAACCATTATGGGACAGAAATAAATATTTACCCAAAGAAAAAGAAAAGTACTTTTTTTTTTTTTTTTTTTTTTTTTAGATTAATATTTAGCTTAAATTCAAATTTTTTCTTTTTTGATATGCTAAAAATTTTTAACAATATTTTGCCAAATCCAGCCTTCATCTTTTGATAGGTGCATAATCCAAAGAGTAAAATAAATTACATAAACATTGTGCTAATAAAATCAAAAATACAAAGAATCAGTTCAATATTTGGAATATTTATGACACTTTTTAAAGTTATTGACATTTACAGAAATTTTGCTTTTCTCCTGCATTTAATAATGTGGCAAGTTGCCTCTTTTCATTGGCTGAAAGTGTGAATAGATTTGGCAGAATTTGATTGGCTCTTACAAATACAAAAAATAAAATTCAACTTGGAAGTTCAGTACAAAATGTAAAAGCTAGAAATGTTAATGGTAAACATCAGAGTGAATATTTTTGTGAACTTGAACAGAAAAAAAAATTGGTGTATATTTTTTATGTCTATATTTTTTCAATTATTTAATTCTTGTTATTAAAAGAATGGGATGACCCTCTCACCCTTCCCAGATCAAAGCTCCCAGAAACAGCTCAACAATAGAGAAAATATGAAGTTTCTGGCAATTCTGTTTTAATCCATTTTCCAATATGGCCACCAGTGGAATTTGAAACCATGAAGGGCATACCCCTAGGATTACTATAACCTTATACAAAGTAAATTTTAATGCCCTATAATTTATAGTATTTGTATTACAGATCTATTTGGCACATAGATGTGACCTTAACAGATATTACCACTCCGAGTCTGAGTAGAATTGGGAGTAATTATAATAAAGAGGTGACTAAATACTAAACTACTTCTGGTGGTGAAGAGTGTCATACCCAAGATACCGCTTTTCTGGGGGCTGGGGTTTTACCTTACTACAGGAAAGACGCTCAACATATTCTAAACCCCACTGACAGAATAGAGGAATAAAAAGCTTGTTACAATAATCAGGTTGAATTAAATATTTCTGACATAGCATCAGAGTTTTTGATCATCATTTACTGGATATAGCAGATTCATTTATCACTGTAATAAAGAGAGTTTGCTAATGGTCCGGGAGACCGGGGTTCAATCCCAGGTCGAGTCACACTAAAGACTTTAAAAATTGTACTTGATACATCCTTGCTTAACACTCAGCAATATACAGTATGTATCAAGGGTAAAGCGGAGCCATCCAGAGAAAGGAGTAGCACCCTCTCCTACAGCTCGGTGTGGTAGCTATCGAAAAGGGAGCCTTCTGTTTGCCCTCAACTATGGTTGCCAACTTTACTAATAAGGAGAGAGTCTTCATTGTCTGATAAATGATTATAAGGAAAAAATAAAACCAGATAAATAAACTGTTTGTCTGTTGAAAATCTTATCTAATTCTCGGATTTAGTTAACAGAAAATAATTTCTGCAAAAATTTAGTTGACTTGGGAGATTTTTTTTTCCCCCATGTACATGATACTCGTAGTGATTTAAAACATTACTCTTTTGGGTTGTCTAATCACCGCAAAGACTGAAAATAATTCTATCAAGACTCATTATGATTAAATGAAGAGTAATTTTATATACATTTAAAATGCACAATGAAGATTTTCATAAAACCTTTTCACTATCAAGTTTTTGATATACAAAATTATGTTTTGAGTTCAATGTTTTAAGGGTTAAAATAAAACTCAACTGAGACACTGGTGGAGTGAAAAGGTTAAAACAGTTGAATTTGTGTTAGTACAAGAAAATATGTGTAAGTACATCTATGGAAGGTATGTGTTGCTCCTCATGTTCAAGATATTGTGAGTACTCTGACTTCACATCAGGGAGCTTTCTTAATATGATTGTGTTTATTCTGTTTAATTCATTTTTTCCATTTATACTTGGAAAATCCTACTTGCTGACTGCTCATATTGCTGTTACCTTGGGGTTGGCCCTGCAATCTGGCCTTCATAGTAAATAAACAGCTAAACAATTTTGGTCATTATCTGGTACATCTATGTGTTGGGCAAAATATTAACTTCAAGGAGCCATATCCCCAGACAGTACCAGCTCTTCTCAGTCAGGTTCATTGTCTGATGTATTCGAAAAGGGAAAATCCTGACAGAGCTAAGCTATTTTTAGCACTGCATGTGTGAGTGGGAGGGTCTCTACTTAAAACACCTGTCATGTCCTGTCTTCAATGGAAAGGCAGTGAGAAAATTGATATGAGTTGAAACAAATGAGCTAAAATATTTCCATCCAAATTTTCTTTTTTAAAGTTATTTTGAGATTCTCAAAACTTATGACAGCTCTTGGCTTGAAAGGATTTTTAGTAATTCTGAAATAATCTATGCAAAATAATTCCAAATTGCCAAATTTAAAAGATATAAAGAAAAGAAAAAAAAAAATTCAAGAATGTTTTTTTTTTTTTAATGTTTTTGAGAATGAAAACCAAAAGACAATCAACAGAATTCATTATTGGAAAAGAGTTAACAATCCCGACATTTGATGCTTATGATGCAAATCATCTTAGCAAGACCATAGAACAATTGTTCTCAAAATTTTTGCTTGGGGTGCACACTTTAGAAGAAGTAGCAAAAAATTATTTTGGCAGACACTTGAATATTTTTGGAAATAAATGTATAAACTACAGAACATTATTAATTATCATTATATGATTATTAATTGCATTCCCCACCCCCGCCAAATTCTTTAAATTAAGGATAGTTATCCATGAGAAAAAGGAAACTTCACATTGCCCTTGACTACAGTTGCCAACTTTACTTATCAATAAGAACCACATACATTCTAATGGCTTGTATGTTTTTGTATTCTCGCCAAACTATTGTGAGATTAGTTTGCAGCCAAAAAGCACATGAAGATTGGTTTACAGCCAAGTTAAGCAGTGATGATCCTGCTCACTATTTAAATGGGTGACCAATTACTAACAGAAAGTGATATAAGCAACATAAGGTTTATGTGCCAGACTAAGCAAAGTTTAAATAAATGACAACACAAATTTTTGTACATTATTTTAAAAACTAAAAGTAATGCTTATTCTCTCCTCACCAAGAATAAAAAATCTGTAAAGAAATTTAGAAGTTCTACCAAATTATGATAAGCTTAAAATCTATTGTGTTGATAAAATAAAACATGAATGCATCGTTTTGATGTTACGCCCTGTAATCATCTCAAAATAATAGTGGACCATTCTATCTTGACTGAAAGAAAAAGAACACACTAGAAACCAGAGAGTGGGAATGATAATACTCTACATCAGAAGCTTATCAGCTTTAATGAAATGCAAAGAGAAAGAAACGGAAAATATAGCTAAATATATGAAATATAAGGCTAAATATATGAAAATGAATAGAAGAAAGAAATTATTTAAAAAAAAAAAATGCAAGTTCCTTTTTAAACAAGTAGAACGTTAAAAAAAAAAAAAAAAAAGACATAACATTTCATAATCAAATTTTCCGAAAGTTTACAAATTATTCAACATTAATTTATTAACAGAAAAAAAAAAAAAAACCTAAAAAAATAGACTAGTTTAATTTTATTTATTTGCAAAGGAGTAATAATAATAAATAATGATAATCTACAGAAATTATGGAACAAGCGTATATAGTTTAAAGTATTCATTTCGTTTTAATCATTTTATTTGAAAATCTATATATCAAAATAAGGAAAAAAAATTTAGTGAAATTGCCATGGGTACTGATTGTAATTCTTAATACATTTTGTATAAAATCCAACCATTAAAACTGCAAGTCCTCGCAGTGAGCGTCTCTTGTATATTATTACTGGTACACTACAATGTTTGATTGTTAGGGACCTCTTGGGAAAAACCACTATCACAACTAATGCCCAGGTTGCAATAAAAGCTATTACTCTTATTGTCAACCTTGACAGGAGTCTAATCACACACTATATATATATATATATATATATATATATATATAAAATAGTATGTATGCTAAATAAGACTAATTAAGGGAAAGCCATTTTACAAACATTTACAGTATTGTCTTGTTATTAGTATAATCTTATCTTATCTCATCTCATCTCATCCACCCTGTGCGAATTCAGGTAAGGTTATTCATTTGGCTCCAGGAGGCCTTCTCCCAGGATGCATCTGCACTCTAATTTAAAAAGAGTTTGTTGCTCAGTACCTGTGGTTCCCTTCGAAGAGGGATGCCGACAAAATTCAAGCATTTCTTGAAACTGCCTCTTGGGAAGATTGCTTCCTGCATGGCAACTCCACATTAAAACTACTTTATGTCGCATTTTAGCTTAGTTCAAAAGCTATATAAATACCCATTAACATCATCATGAAGCAATCATGTATGCTCAATAGTATTCTATGGTGAAAGGTCTAAGTTCTTATTAAGTTTAGCCTGGCAGCATAAGATCCCAAATTTGGCGCATTCAATATACATCAAAATCACTTGGCAAATTCTTTGCTTGAATAGTTGGCTATTTCCGCATGGTGTGACTAATAGGAACTTATCTCATATTTGCCCTTTCATATTCAGCATATAATGCTTAACATTACAAGACATTACAGATTCATTAGATTTTAAACACAAGTAGTTAAACTTGACCCCCAAAACTGCTCGGCTTGGATCGTGGTTTGAAGAATGTGAAATTGCTTTATTTGTCTTCAGAAAAGCCATGCTAAAAGATAATTGCAGCATTGGAACTAGGGATCCATCTTCAAGACGGTACCTATTCCTTTCAATAAAATTCATAAGCATATCTTGATGTCTGTGGTAAAGACCGAGTGCAGGGTATTTTATGAGGAGTTGTTTGCCTAAAAATATCGCGACCTAGAGTTGTGTGTTGTATTCCTGTGTAATCACATTTTGTCCAATAAATACCACCTTCAAGTAATTCTCGTTTTCCCTTCGCATTTGTACCCCAGACAAAATCTCATTAAGTTGCCAATAGATGTCTGCAGCAAAGGAACAAAATATGCTGTTTTGAAAACAAAACAAAACAAAAAAGAAGCAATATTGTATCATGTTTTTGTTTCATATGGAAGTAACGAATTCCTTACATTAAATAAAGTGATTTTGTATTCAGGGTTGGGGTCTCTGGGACGAGTTTTTTGTAGTGTTACGACCGAAAACAGGAACACAGCTAAGTGAGAAAAACTGATACTATACTTTAATCTCGGCTGAGCTCTGATCCCTTAAATAAACGATTCTTTGTCACTTTTTGCTTATGGTGGAGATGAGGAGGGGGAACAAGTACCGCCTTCTTAGCTTGTATCATGCATTAATCTTTGGTTATTCGTCGTTGCTTCATGTAGACAAAAACAGTATTTAACACTTCGAAAAACCATCAGTAAATGAAAGTTACCATGTCCCATAATAATTGTTACAATCGCATAAATTTAATGCACTAAATACAACTACAATGGAACATCGGTAGTAAAATGAATATTAACAGGACTGGTATCATGAAAAATTAAAGTCTATATATATATATATATATATATATATATATATATAAAATAAAGTGCGCTTAGATTTTTCTTGCAGAAAAAAAAAATGGTACAATCTGATTTCTGTGGTCCTGTTAGGTGCTATTAAGAAGCTCTCCGGATATATACAATTTTACTTTTGTAAAACTCAACCGGTATTATTAAAATCTACATCATCATGTGGAAAATTTTATTTTAGGTAACTTTTTTGCGTTAATCATAAAAATGGCTCTAAAATATTCGGTAGAAACATAAATCTTTATATTTTTCTAGATTCTAATTCCTCTTACAATTGTTCCAAATTGCCTGGGACTATTCGGGCTTGTCCTAGCAGTATAATTTGATAAATTCTAACGCCCAAGGATAGAAGAATGCTAAAATTTAACATCCAACTGTATAAATATATCGAATTTCAAAATTAAATCGCGGAAATATATTTTATTTCAACATTCTAGGTTAGAGGGGCCATTTTCAAATTTCCATACAAGAAGTCATTGTAGTTTGTAAAGGACGACTTGGTATATTCTCGGACGATTCATTGCTGTCCTAGTAAAAGGAAAATCTAGGTTCTTCCAAGCACTTTTGACCAAATAAAAATGAACAAGTAAAAATGATATGTGACAGAAAACCTCCCAAAACTCGTTTAACGTTAATTTTATCGTCATAATACAAGGAGATTAAAAAAAATGTTAACGCCATTATGAGAGTATCTTTATGATATAATTTCAAACAGTCCCCATCTGTTCACCATTCTTGTCAACCCGTACTTGTAATCTCCCAGGGGTGATAAAAAAAATGTTGATATTTCTATGGGAGTATCTTTAATAGAAAAGCAGAAATCATATTACAGACAACGCCTGGTGAAGATTCCTATGAATTGTTGATAGGGATTGTAAATAGGTGGGAGACTTTGATATAAAGGAACTCTAAGAATTAAAAAAAAATAACCTGTATTTGTCCTATCAGTAAGAAGACTGGAAAAATTTTGATATAAAAATTGTTTGGGTCCGCTAATGGCCCAGGAGACCAGGGTTCAATCCCAGGTCGAGTCATACCAAAGACTCAAAAAAATGGTACTTGATGCTACCTTGCTTAACACTCAGCATTATGAAGTAGGGATCAAGGGTAAAGTAGAGCAATCCAGGGAAAGGAGAAGCGCCCTCCCCAACTATTGGGTGTAGTAGTTATTGAAAAGGGAGCTTTCGGGTCACCCTCGACTACGGTCCCTAACTTTACTTACTTTATATAGAACTGAATGTATTTGTGTTTGAAAAGGCCATGAAGTATATTCCGAATGGGACCACAAAAATCGGATTGTGCTCTCCTCAATCATCAGATTGATAAAACAGTCAATTCAGATACGAAAAAAAAAAAAAAAGTTTCATTTCCGAAGTTTTTAAAAAATTTAATTCTATTCCTGTTTTTCTCCATCACTATCACCTTTTGGTTTTTGGTGGTTGATTGAGCAAATTATTTTGTCTCCCTATTTTCTCCACATTTTTTTTTATTTTGCTTTGTAAAATAAAATTTTCAAAAAATCCTCTTCAGTTGAGTTTGTTATTTTTTTATGTACATTTGTCGTCACTAGTGGTTAAAGATCACAATTTACTAAGATGAACTTAATGTAGTATTACCTCCCTTTCATCGAAGGGACACTCAATTGATAAAATTTACCATACGTTGCGTGCAAGTCGACATTTTTTGACCTTGAAAAAGATATTAATGCAAAACTAGGGGTCTACTTATCTGGCAGGTCTAACATTCAAAACCTTTACCAGAGGAGTACTGTGCCACTGATTGTGACCACCCTAACTTCTGATATGCACCACTTACCGTAATTCCAGCAGACTGAAGCTCAGTCAGCCGGGGCTGCAGAAGACACTGACTGCATCTATGTAAAGGGATAACACTCCTCTAACTACGGTCCTGGATATGACACTAAACAATCAGATGGTGAGACTCCTGTAATGCTGGAGCTTTGGAGAATGCCTTCATTGCCCTCGCTCTCCGGTCCACTTTGGCTCGGATTGGAAGCACTTGATAGGGTCCTATCTATTGGTCAAATAAAACTTTGACATTTAAACTGAATGCAAACAAATGACTTATTCTAAATTGAATTGTTAAAAATAGAACTGTTTGATCATTTAACTGTGTGTAAACAAGTAACTGATGTCTAATTGAATTGTTAGTTATACTTAGCAATACTTGAAAACATTAAACTGTGTGAAAAGAAATGATTAATCGTAAAAAGAATTATTCGTATTTGAAAGAAGTGAAAACTTTTAACAGTGTGAAAAAAATAACTTCATGCTCATTTAAAAAATGCCAACTACAATGTGTTCAGAAATCAAAAATTCAATATATATGAGGATCCTTAAATAAGTTTCTAGACATTTTTCGTATAGGCATTTTTATTGATAGTACACACATGAAACTCTAATTCCTTTCGAAGTAATCTCCTCCGGCTGCAATGCACTTGATGTGCCGTTCCAACAACTTCTGGAAGGCCCCATGGAAGTCCTCTTGTGTGAGCCTGTCAATGACCTTCGTCACAGCCTCTTTCATCTCAATTGTCTTATAACGGCAGCCTCTGAGCATAGGGAATAAGCAAAAGTCACAGCGAGCAAGGTCTGGACTATAGGGACGGTGAGGAACTGTCTTAATGCCCATCTTGGTCAAATAGCCTGTAACAAGGATGGAGTTGTGGACTGGTGTATTGTCCTAGTGGAAATGCCACTGAGCCGATTTGAAGAGTGCTGGCCTCTTCCGACGGAATCTCTTCCTGAACTCCCTTAAAACCTCAACATAGAAGCCCTAACCCTTTGGCCAATCAACTCTGGTGTATTGACTTCCTTACTCCTCCCATACCTCTCATCATCCCTCACAGACTCCTTGCCTTCCTTGAATCTCTTATGCCACTCAAAGACTGATGCTCGATTCATTCAAGATGCTCCAAAAGCAGTCTAAAGCATTCCATACGTTTCTGTGGCATTTTTTTCCAAGTTTGAAACAGAATTTTATTGCGTATCGTTCTTCCTCTCGTCCAGATTGCATTTTTGAAATTCCTCAGCAGTGACAATCAGGCTTTCGTAGGGTTATTCCAATTCCTGCTGCAGCTGTTCATTTGAACCTGAAATCATAAAAATTAGTCATCTCCTAAGATGTATAGCAATAACATAGTGAATTTTCAAGTGTCTATGACAATTTTGAATGACTGTACAAAAAATTCTGGAAACTTATTTATTGTACCACGTATATTTATAAAAAGGATTTGGCATTAAATAACTTACAATGGTTGATATGTCATAAAACCCAACCGAACCAAATCCTATATATTTAATATATACGTGTATAAAAAGGATTTGGTATTTAATAATCTACAATAGTTGATATGTCATAAAATCAAACCAAAGCAAATTCTCTCTCTCTCTCTCTATATATATATATAAATAGGATTTGGCATTGAATAACCCACAATGGTTAATATGTCATAAAACCCAACCGAATCTAACAGACGGTCACAAACATTTCCAACTCGTGTTTGGTAAACATAGTTAAATTTATAGTAAATATGAAATAATAAAACTAATGCAAATTAAGTACTATTTTAACGCTAGATCATTACAGACCGTCTTCAACAGCTGATTGACTGTAAACATTAACAGGAACATCATAATACCCATATTATATTGATTTTGCTTATATGTGTTTATAAGTAGATATGATTATCTAATAACTCTTACTAAAATAACATCAGTAGGTCAGTCACCTGAAGAATTTTGTTGGTAGATTATAATATACCAATCGGTATGAAATTAAAATAGAAAAATTTCCTACAATATATGTAATAACCCTTATAAAGAAAGTTCGGTAGTTTGACTTTATAAGCTTTTGCTTCATTTAGGCCTGCCAGTATCCTAGTGTATGTTTGGGGGGTCGAGATCAATAACAGGTATAGGTTTAACCCCTAAAAGTTTTCAGGTCCACTTCTTGGCCGCAATTTACGGTACTGAGAGAAGAAGCGAACAAACGCACCAGACAAAATGGCTGTCGGAGAAATCGATCCACGATATCACAAATTTTGACTATCTGTCGAATTCTAGAAAGTGTACGAGTAAAAAACCTTGAGGCAACAATATTATTTGTTGACTTCTCTAAGGCCTTTGACTCTATACACAGAGGGAAGATAGAGCAATTGCTACTCGCCTACGGCCTACCCAAAGAAACCGTCGCAGCCCTAACGATGCTATATAAAAAACACGATAGCAAAAATCCACTCCCCGGATGGAGACACCGACTACTTCGACATTGTAGCAGGTGTGCTGCAAGGAGACATACGAGTCCTATACCTCTTTATCATCTGTCTATACTACGTGCTTAGAACGTCTATTGGTAAAATGAAAGCCAACGGTTTCAAGCTGACAAAGAAAAGAAGCAGAAGATACTCTGCCCAAACAATTACGGATGCGGACAACGCCGATGACATTGCGCTTCTGGCAAATCCACCCGCCAAAGCCGAAACCCTGCTACACAGTCTGGAACGAGAAGCTGTCGACATAGGCCTCCATGTCAACGCAGACAAGACGGAATATGTGCTTTAATCAAAGAGGTGAAATCTCAACATTAAATGCTAGTTCTCTGAAACTTGTAGACAAGTTCACCTACCTAGGAAGCAGTGTATTATCAACCGAGAAAGACATCAACACGCGACTAGCAAAGGCATGGACAACAATCGATAGGCTATCGGTCATATGCAAGTCATCCTCACCGATAAAATAAAACGCAGTTTTCCCCCAAGCAGCAGTTGTGTCGATACTGCTCTATGGATGCACTACATGGACGCTAGCAAAACGTATGGAGAAAAAGCTAGACGGCAATTACACAAGATCGCTGTGAGCAATATTGAACAAGTCCAGGAGGTAACACCCCACAAAGCAGCAGCTGTACGGCCACCTACAACCCATCATGAAAACTATCCGAATTAGACGAACCAGACATGCGGGACACTGCTGGAGAAGTAAGGATGAACTTATAAGCGACATACTCTTGTGGACCCTTTCACATGGACGAGCAAAGACAGGACGACCAGCCAGAACCTATATACAACAGCTCTGTGCCGATAAAGGATGTAGCCTTGAAGACCTACCAGGAGCGATGGACGATAGAGACGGGTGGTGGGATTTGGCATTAAATAATCATCCATGAAAACTGGTGTAATGCAGAAGTTTGAGAAAAATCTGAGACTATATAGACTATAGCGACCAAAAAAAATTGATAGACCGATTGATTTTAACGGCATGTCAACCAGTGTAGGGTTATTTTGTGTCAAGAGATTGATTATGTTTTATGGCATATCAACTCCTATAGGTTATTTAATGCCAAATATTGTTTTTAACAATATATTGAACATAAGGGATTTGTAAACGAATAGTTTGTGGGAAAGAATTTTAAACGAGCTAGAGCTCATTTATTAGCACACAGTTAAATGGTTTCAAGTATTGCTACATAATACTAATAATTCAATCAGTTATTTCTTAGCACACAGTTAAATGGTTTCAAGTATAGGATATTTCTATTTGACCAATAGATGGGACACTAACGGGTACAACTACTTCGGGACAAAGTGGACCTGGGAGTAAAAGCAGTGAAGAGGTACTCTATATTCTCCAAAGCTCCAGGACTGGAGCCTCACTATTAGATAGGCTAGAGTCATTTCCTGGTCACTAGTTGAAGCAGTCTTAGCTCTCAGCAGAGATGCAGTCTGTGTATGCTACAGCCCCAACCAACTGGGCTTAGTTATATATATATATCAAGTATTTTTATTTAATACAAATAATTTGCACTCAGTTGTATAGTTTCAAGCATTCGTATCTAATACTGATAATTATCGGATTTCAAGTAGTTATTTCCATTTAATAATACCGCAAACTGCTGCCTATAAGCGACCTCTTAAGCTGGAAAAGGTTTTTACAAAACCTGGTCCGTTAGTTGTTTTGTTTGATGGCGTATCAACCCTTTTCGGGTCATTTAACGCCGAATTAAATATGAAACAATTCAGTTTAGTAGAAGTATAGTTTTTGTTTACAAACAGTTAAATATCAAAATAGTTCTATTTCAAGCAGTTCAGTTTAGCATAAGTACACAATTTCAATCTCAAAGTTCTATTTCAAACAATTCGGTTTTGCATAAGTAGATAGTTTAGTTCTATTGGACCCATAGATAGGACCATATCAGGTGCTATCACTCCGGGCCAGAGTAGACCTGGGAGCGATGGCAATAAAGGAGAACTCCGCATTCCCTAAAGCTCCAGCATTACTGGAACCTCACCATCAGATTGTTTAGTGTCATATGCAGGACACTCGTTTGGTAGGGTCTTACTCATCTGCAGAGAGGCAGTCGGCGTATTCTACAGCCCTAGCCAATTGGACAAGCAAAACCTGGAAGTCGACTTATAGGACAGGGTTAAAATCCAAACTTTACCACGCGGTAAATATATATAAGTCGACCTCCTTGTGATGTACAGGTTTTTCCAGGCTTAAAGGATCAACTTATTCGCTGCAGTGTACGGTCATCATTTGTTTGCAGAGTTATATAGTTTCACGTATTCTTATTCAATATAAATAATTTTCAAACAGTTCTAGTTGACCCATAGTTAGGGCCCAAACAGTTACTATCACTCCAGGTCAAAGTGAACCTGGGAATAATGGCAATGAAGGAGTACTCCAAACTCCTCAAATCTCCAGAACTGGAGCCACTACATCATGCAGTTTATTGTCATATCCAGGATAACTCTTTGAGGGGCGTCTTGTCCCTTTGCTTGGAATACAGTCAACGTATTTTAAGCCCCTGAGGGTGAGACTGCTGGATATATGATGTACTTGACGAGACTTGCTGTCACTTAATCTTAAGAAATGGTCACAGCACATCTGGTATGAATCTGAAAATGCAGGAAATTAATAACTTATAACGACAATACAGAGGTGAATGCTTCGCCAGGGAGCAATAGTTAGCACTTTAATCTTACAGCTTATTTGTGGCAAGTTCGATTTTGACTGATTATCTCATAATTGTGGTTGGTTGGGTTTTATGGCATATCAATCTTTGTTGGTTATTTAACGCCAAATCCATTTTTATGCAAATAGTCAATTCTATTTCAAACAATTCAGTTTAGCATGAGTACGCAGTTTAATTGTCAAAAACATTTCTATTTCAAACTATTCAGTTTATTCAAACAATTCTAATTCAAAGTACACAGTTTAGATGTTAAAAGAGTTCTATTTCGAACAATTCAGTTTAGCATGAGTACGCAGTTTAATTGTCAAAAACATTTCTATTTCAAACTATTCAGTTTATTCAAACAATTCTAATTCAAAGTACACAGTTTAGATGTTAAAAGAGTTCTATTTCGAACAATTCAGTTTAGTATAAGTACGCAGTTTAAATGTCAAAACAGTTCTATTTTAAACAATTCAGTTTAGCATAAATACGCAGTTTAAATGCTAAAAAAACAGCAACGTCAAGAAACCACGGTTTAGTTCTATTTAACCTATAAATAGGACCCTTATCAGGTGCTACCAGTCCGGGCCAGAGTTGACCTGGGAGCGATGGCAAGGAAAGGGTACTCCGCATTCCCCAAAGCTCTTTGAAGTCCACTTTTTCCGTTATCTGAGGGGGTATGAAAACGAAGGACTTGGTGGGGTATGTGAAAGTGAATTGGAAATCCCCTTACCAGCGTCGGAGATCAGTCTAGCCCCAAATTAACCCTCACATTATTCGCCAGTTTACCGTATGCCCGAAATAAGAGTCTTGACTAGGACTTATTTTGTGGAGGGTCAAGTGCCAGACTGCCCTCGACGTCATATGCGCATAAAATGAACTCTCGTCCTGAGATAATTATTTAGGCAGCGTCGCACTCTGTAACTTCTAGATAAAAGGTACTTTTATCATTATAACTATTTTATGAGTAGATGTTCGGGAATCGAATTCATATTTCCATTTTTGTATAGTTTCTTTAAATACACACACACACACACATATATATATACACACACACACACACACTTGTGTGAAATAAATATTCGTACATATGAAAATTCTTATTTTTTATCTTTCAAACATAGCCTGAACAAAATTTCACATTTACTGTATAAGGATATATTCTACTAATATGTATATATAAACTTTGGTTACAATTAATTTTACGGAAATTAATGCTATTTATTTTCATCGGTGAACATACACAATAATCCCAGATAAAAACCTAAAAAAAAAAAAAAAAAAAAAAAAAAACTCGCCTTAAAGAAGTACACACAACCCAAATAAATAAAGGATTAGAATTAGCAGAAAAAAATGCCCCAAAGAGAATTAAGGAACCCGATAAAGTACAACAACGAGAAACCCTTAGCTTATGTAGGAACCTACAACAAAAACAACCCAGAACTATTCACAGAAATAATGAAAAATCTAGAAGAACTTAAAAACAATGAGAAAATCAAAGAAATACTAGACAGAACAAAAATCATTAAAAGCCTGAGATAACCAAAACATCTTAAAAGAATACTCACGTTTTCTGCATTCGGAGAAGAAAACACAACATAAGGGCTTAGGAAACGCAATAATAAACGATGTAAAATATATGATATAATTATAGAAGGAAAATTCTATATCTTTAAGAACCCGGACACAAAATTATAGATAAATAAAGACTTTAGCTGAAACTCAAAAAACGTAGTCTACATAATTGAATGTAGCAAATGCAAAGAAATATACAGAGGGTCAACACAGGCTCTTGATACAAGGACATCACTTCACAGAAGTAATATCAAAATAGAAGAAAACAGGAAATTAAATGTAGTCGAGAAAAATTTTAAATAATGTCAATATATCAAAAGGAACGACTACACGTTACTTTAAATAAAGGAAAATATTTTGATTGATAAATTTGAACCAAAGTTGAATAAAACAAGAAACGTCCACACACAGAAATAAAAACAAACAAACAAACATATATATATATATATATATATATATATATATACAAAAAAAATCCTCAAGAAACACATTCACTCACGGAGAAAAAAATAACTATAAGTGAAATCCGAAACCACTCCAACATGAACTGACAAATACACAACATATCAAATATCGAAAGTAAATGAGGGGTAAAGTAGGCTAAGAGAAACACACAATGAAAAAGGAAAAAATACGACTGAGCCTACGAAGACACGCCACACGAACAGCGACCACCAAACACTATGACTGGGCCCTTCTTAACAACAGGGATATTAGAGATAAATATGTGTTAGCATTGAGAAACAAATTCGATGCACTACAGAAGACAGAAATACGTACCCCGAATGACGAATATGAGAATTTCGTCAACGCACACCTCGAGGCAGCAGCGAAATGCATTCCAACAAAATTTAGAACTAAATCTAGAGTCCCAAGGGGTGACATTAGCGGTTAGAAAAAAACGTGCAGACGTGAAAACAGCCCCCAAATGCAATAGGAAGAACCCAACGAACACAAATGCCTTGAAACTAAAAAAGGCACAAAATGAATTAGCAAGCATATATCTAAAAGAACAGACAGAATACATATAAAATCAGATAGATAAGATTAGAGACTCACTGGAAGATAGGCAATCAAGGATAGCATGACAAACGATAAACGAAGTAAGCAGAAGGAAGAGCGCAGCCAAAGCTAAATTGAAAGCTACCAACCAACAAGAAAGAATAAAACTGTGGAAACAGCATTTCGAGAATCTACTAGGAAACCCACCGAAAGTTACACTTGAACCAATCACCAGAATTATTAGTAAGCAATCAGATATTAAACTAGGACCGTTTACTCTAGAAGAACTCGACTCAGTACTCAGAAAAATGAAAAATAGGAAAGCCTCAGGGCTTGATGAAATTCCCCCAGAAATATGGAAGACCAGATGGATGAAGGGATATATCCCCCTTTTCCCTAAAAAGAGTGACCTCGGATTCGCCAAGAACTACCGAGGTATAAAACTTACATCCATAGAGGCCAAAACATACAATGCCCTACTACGAAACCGCATAGAACCAAAAATTGACAACATTCTTAGGAAAAACCAAAATGGCTTCCGAAGAAATAGATCCACAACCTCACAAATATTGACTATCCGTAGAGTCCTTGAAGGCGTACGGGCAAAAACCTACAATACAATTTGTCGACTTTCCCAAGGCCTTTGATTCCATTCACAGAGGGAAGATGGAACAAATTCTACGAGCATACAGCATACCAAAAGAGACCGTCACAGCAATAACGGTTCTCTTTAGAAAAACCAAAGTGAAAGTACGTTCTCCGGACGGAGACACAGACAACTTCGACATAGTAGCAGGAGTTCTGCAAGGAGACACACTAGCCCCATACCTTTTTATCATCTGTCTAGACTACGTGCTTAGAACATCGATTGATAACAATCAGAGAAAACGGCTTCGAGCTGACAAAGAAAAGAAGCAGAAGATACCCCGCAAAAACAATTACCGACGCCGACTATGCTGATGACATAGCGATTCTGGCAAATATACCCAACCAAGCCGAAACACTACTGCATAGTTCGGAACGAGCTGCCGCAGGCATTGGCCTCCATGTCAATGAACATAAAACGGAATACATGTGCTTTAATCAAACGGGTGACATTTCCACGCTAGGCGGTAGCTCTGAAACTAGTAGACAAGTTCACCTACCTAGGAAGCAGTGTCTCATCAACCGAAAAAGACATCGACACGCGGCTAACGAAGGCATGGACAACTATATGGAAATCAGACCTGATGGATAATACTGCTATATAGATGCACTACATGGACGCTAACAAAACGTATGGAGAAAAAGCTAGATGGCAACTACACTATAATGCTGCGAGCAGTTTTGAACAAGTCCTGGAGGCAACACCCCGGAAAGCCCCAACTGTACGGCCACCTATCTCCCATCACGAAAACTATCCAAGTTAGACGAACCAGACACGCAGGACACAGCTGGAGAAGCAGAGACGAGCTCATAAGCGATGTACTCCTATGGACCCCCTCATATGGCCGAGCAAAAGCAGGACGACCAGCTCGAACCTACATACAGCAGCTTTGTGAGGATACGGGATGTAGCCCTGAGGACCAACCAGAAGCAATGAACGATATGGAGGAGTGGCGAGAGAGGGTCAGGGATATCCGTACTAGCGGCACGACATGATGATATATATAATAAATAAATATATATATATATATATATATATAACGATTCTCTATAGAAACACCAACGTGAAAGTACGTTTATCAGATTGAGACACAGAATACTTCGACATTGTAGCAGGAGTACTACAAGGGGACACGCTAGCTCCATACCTCTTTATCATCTGTCTAGATTACGTGCTTAGAACATCGATTGATAAAATCAGAGAAAACGGCTTCGAGCTAACACAGAAAAGAAGCAGAAAGGAACCCTGCAAAAACAATTACCGACGCTGACTACGCCGATGACATAGCGATACTGGTAAATACACCCAACCAAGCCGAAACACTACTGCATAGTTTGGAACGAGTCGCCTCATGTATTGGCCTCCATGTCAATGCACACAAAACGGAATATATGTGCTATAATCAAACAGGCGACATCTCCACACTAGACGGAACCTCTCTGAAACTATTAGACAAGTTCACCTACCTAGGAAGCAGCGTCTCATCAACCGAAAAGGACATCGACACGCGGCTAACAAAGGCATGGACAGCTATCGATAGGCTATTAATCATATGGAAATCAGACCTAACCGATAAAATGAAACGCAGTTTCTTCCAGGCAGCGGTTGTATCGATACTGCTATATGGATGCACTACTTGGACGCTAACTAAACGGCTGGAGAAGAAGCTAGACAGCAATTACACAAGAATGCTGTGAGCAATATTGAACAAGTCCTGGCAACAACACCCCGCAAGGCACCAACTATACGGCCACCTGCCTCCCATCACGAAAACTATCCAAGTTAGACGAACCAGACACGCAGTACACTGCTGGAGAAGCAAGGACGAGCTAATAAGTAATGTACTCCTATGGACCCACACACATGGCCGGGCAAAAGCAGGACGACCACCTCGAACATACATTCAGCAGCTATGTGAGGATACGGGATGTGGCCCTGAAGACCTGCCAGAGGTGATGAACGATCGGGACAAGTGGCGAGAGAGGGTCAGGGCTATCCGTGCTAGCTGCATGACATGATGATGATGATATATCTATAAAGGCTGCACCCCCCTTTCCTCAAGAAATGTGTCCTCGGAATCACTAAGAACTACCGAGTCATACTTCTTACTGCTATCGCTGCTAAGGTTTATAACACCCTGCGTCCTAATCGTATCTGACCTTAAGTCGGGAAAATTTTGTGGAAAAATCAGAACATCTTTTGGAGAAATCGATCCACAAGATCACAGAATCTGGCCATCTGTGAAATTATTGAACGAATAAGTACAACTGTTCGTAGATTTCTTCAAGGCATTTGATTCCTCTCACACACTATTTCAGAAGAAACAAGAAAATAGGGTCCAGATTTAATTAGTTTGACAAATATTAAATAGTGTAGGGGTTAGAAAAAATAAAAACAAAAATGAAATAAAATAGAATAAATCCAAAAGTGTAGCAGCTCCTAGAAACCTCTGACAGGAAGTGAAATGCGCGCATGCCTGAAAAACAGACTTACTGGCACGAGAAAGAAACTCTTTCTCATTCAGCAGTGACTAATTAGATTCGAAAGACCTCTGCCTCACCTGTTGCGGGTTGGTAAAACTATGTGTCCGCTTAGCGGCATGCTGTCTCACTTTCCCCCACCAATTGATCTTCAAATTCAGTTCAGATTTATCTTTGAGACTAGATCAACCTTCTTTCCCTCGGCTGCTAGTAGGCGGCGCACGTATCCGCCTAAGTCTCGTACTTAGCGTTAGACCGTATCTCCTTTAGCAGCAGCCAATATTAAAACACCATCTGGACTTATCACCTACTGCTAAAAAACACCGACTTTGGACTTATCAGCCACCGAAAACGACTAGTACATTACAACGCCTTATTTGGGAGACATGACTGTTCTCTAATGGTCCGGGATGACATTTATTCGCTACAGAGTAGCCGTATAAAACCCCAGAATAATGTTGAAATTTAAAAGCTATCTTAGTCTCTTTTCTCCCATCCTTCAGTAATTCTTTTGCAGCGTTCACAGACAAAGCCGCCGCCAATGAATTTAATGAGGTAGAGAAGAAACAAATGTAGTCAGATATCTAAAACAAAATTGCCACAACCTACGAAACTAAAAACCAAATAATAACCAACTAAATCTTTTTTGTTCCTCATAATCGCAATGTGAATTTCGCTTTTCTATTTCCTTAATCACTTCTGAACAAGAGTTTACGATAGAACAAAGAATTTTTTTTTCATTTAACAGTCTAATTCTATTTTTAAAAATTCATAAATTTAGCATTCAGGCCCACAAAACATAGCTAAATTCTTTATTATGTCGAGTGCAATAAAATTTAATTCTTCTTGCGTAATGTCCCTGTTTTTAACTCTTAAAATCAAGCGATTTATCGAAAATTGTCTGTTGAAATACCGGGTTCGGCAGAATGATTTCCTTGATTTAAAAATGTCTCTGCACGGGCGCTAGTTGCGGTGAGTGGGTAGGAGGTATGTTATTTAAATTGCTAATATGGCGAGTAATTTTGAACATCGTGCGTTTTTGATAGAAACTTATTACGGAGTAACGTCCTATGGCCAGTTCGTTCACCATATCTGTTCCCCTTGTGATTAGTTCCTCTGGGATTACCTGAAGGCTCAAAGCCTTTGAATATCGGCCACAAACATCAGATAAACTTTTAAGATTTTAATCGTAATGAAATTGTAGTTTTAACAGAGGAAATGACTGGCTGATGCTGCATAACTTCAAGATGAGTGATTGATTTTAAAGGCATGTCAAACCGTCTTAGCCTATTCTATGCCTATAAGTAAGCTATTGTATTCATTGTACGTTCATATTTACATTTTTTGCGTAGTTTTTTCCTTGGCCAATTTCTTTTTTTTTTTTTTTTTTTTTTTGGCGGATGAGAAAGTTCAATTTCTCTCCGAGGGATACAGTCAGCATATTCTAAACCCCATCGAAAGGGTGGTATAATTAGAGAGAATAAGCATTTGGACGATATAATCTTTCAAAGCAATGGCAGAAATTAAACAAAATGGAAAGTGTTATTCTTATGGTAAAATAAAATTTTGAATAGGATCTCTGTTAGTATTTTTTAATTACCTTCCAAACCTGCGATGGCATTCTTCGGGAACCTGTAATAATCCGCAGTACTGTGTGTGTGTGTGTGTGTGTGACAATACAAGATATGACATCGGAGATCTAAATTATTCAAGTCATTATCATGTTAAAATTCTTCACGAAGGCATGAAACCACTATTTTGATAAATATGTCATAATATCCAAGAAATCTCTTAAACCAGCAACATAGATGAGGCGGGCTTAGCTTGACGTTTATCGTTATTAAAAAAATGGAATCGGTGACCAGAGTTCAAATCCTGTTTGTGGCTGTGTTTCACTAATGCCTGGCGAAAAGGCACGAATCCATCTGTTCTCCCTGCTAACTTTAAGTAAGTCGTTGGGCAGACTGGGTTCTTTAGTCTTGGCAAAGCAAACAGTATAGAAGAAGGAAAACTGAATTCAAAGCAACTTTACTCCGCTTAAAAATTGACCATGCGTTACACCCTGTCCATATCAGAGGGTTTGGGTAAATACACAAATTG
>CAUZXS010005679.1:0-10000 GCA_963585895.1 Sepioteuthis lessoniana | reverse complement strand
TAGAACTGATCATTTAAATGTGTGTAAAGAAATTATTGATGTTTAATTGAATTGTTAGCGATGCATAGCAATACTTCGAACCAGTTAACTTTGTTGACTTATGTTTACAAATCATATATATTCAATATATATGTATAAACCAGATTCGGCATTAAATAACCTTCAATGGTTGATATGCCATAAAACCAAACAAAACTAAATCTTGTGTATAATACGCACCTCTAACTTTTAGGCTTAAAAATGCAGAAAAAAAAGTGCGTGCTACCCAAATCAAATGCTCAATAAATTCTCGATTTTCATGAAAACTTAACTAAATTCAGAACGACCTGATAATCTTCAAACAGATTTCAATTTCCCCCGTTTTCTATTGGTTTAGATAATCTAAACTCCCGCAGGGAGACAATTAATATCTCCTTTCGGTAATGGGCGTATCCGTTGGTTGCCTCGTGGTGTAGCAAATGACAATCCAGAAACTCATCCTCGTCATCTTCTGCCTTTGTTAATTGAGTCGGAAAAACATGTCTCGGATCCTACCAGGGAATGGTAAGGTAATATGGCTATTTTACATTTTTTTATTATCAAGCAAGCCTTCTTCCATTTTCGTCCCCTTTTACATACTGCTTGCTCATAGCACAATACGTGTATATTTCTTGCTGTTTGGTTTGGTTTTATGGCATATCAACCATTTTAGGATATTTAATGCCAAATCCATTTTTATACATATAAACAGTTCTATTTCAAACAGTACAGTTTAGCATTAGTACAGTTTTGTTTACACTCAGTAAAATCTAAAAACAGTTTTATTTCAAACAATTTAGTTTAACATAAGTACGCAGTTCAAATGTCAAAAATAGTTCGTTAGTTTGTTTGGTTTTATGTCATATCAAACATTACAAATTGTTCAATGCCAAATCTTATTTAGACATATATCAAATATACATGGTCTGTGAACATTTTTCTAATAACATTCTTGAGCAAACCTGAGATCATTTTTCTTCAGCCAAATGGTTTCAAGCATTCCTATACAATACGAATAATACGCTGTTAAAATGTCAAAAACAGTAAACACTCGAAACCACGGTTTAGTTCTATTTGACCCATAAATAGGACCCTATTAGGTGCTACCACTCCGAGCCAGAGTGGACCTGTGAGCGATGGCAATAAAGGGCACTCCACATTCTCCAAAACTCCAGCATTATTAGAGCCTCGACATCAGATTTAGTGTCATATCCAGGACACTCGTCGTGTGCGAGGGGAGGGGGAGGGTTACTCTTCTGTAGAGATGCAGTCAATGTATTCTACAGCCCCAACCGACTGGGATATTTCTTGATGTTGGAACATGTTTGTGTATTTTTTCTTTTTAATATCATTGGTTTGTATATTATGTATATAAAAGTTAAAATGTTCCTGAATGTATCCATGTATTCATATTGTCTTTCCTTCTGTGGTATTTAGGAGTTAGTATATTCGTGATATACAAATATTGGTCCTTGGAGATAGGGAAGATCATTAGTCAAATCCCTAAACTCAATGGACACTAACAGCCCCACATACATGGAGGTGCTTGTGGTGTAATGGTTATCGTTATAGGAAATAGACTAGGCGAACAGAGTTCAAATCCCCGATGAGACTGCTTGCATTTAATATAGCTCTAATAACCTTGGAAAAGGTATCAATCTTATTGTTTTCCTTTTTGCTATAGATAAATAGTAAGGCAGATGGGCTCTTTAACCTTGGTGTGGCAACAAACCTAGGAGAAGAAAAACACTGAATTCCAACCTATTGAACACTGTTTAAAAATTAACCTTGAATCATATTCTGCTCGTGACAGAGGCGTCGGGTAAGTGCATATAAGTCGGGGGTCGGCATACAGTACTCTGCAGAATTTTACAAGTAACAAAACCGGTACTCGTATCTCCAAGAACATTGGCAGAGCCCAATTCTTGCATTGTTGTCATTACATCCTCCATTCTTTTTTCTTTTAGTGAAATCGACCTGTCCGTGGAAAATCAGGAAGAGATTTTTTTTCATCAAACTTCAGAAAGGATTGATTCATTATTGCAATCTTAGAGAATGAATCTTTGCGCAAATTAGATACAATAGGATGATTTTGAATTTTTTATTTCTATCCTCATCAAGAAAAGCCGACATCACGGATTCCTTTGATTATCTCTCTCTCTCTCCATCCGTCCCTATCAACAATTATACTTGGCAAGTTCTCTAGACAGCACCGAATGTCCATACAAAGCGGATGAATGTAAAGTTTTGATGGTCGGCTGTCCATGTGAAAAGGTTACTTATAAGTTCGTTCTTACTTCCTCAGCTGTAAATGTCCCGTTCGTCTTTCTTAGATAGTCTTACGATAGTTTTACAAGTAAATGATCGAAATGTTCCTATCTAGTTTTTTCTCCAAGCATTTCGTCCTTGTGATGCAAATATACAGTAGTACTGACATGGCTACAGCTTGGGAACATTCAAGTTTTATTTATAGAATAATCTTAATATTGCTAGTCTTAAATTTACGATGAAAAAATGTTTATGAAAACGCTAACTCAATTATATAATGATAAAAAAAAAACGTTTTTCTTCATCGTTTTTGTGGTTGGTCAATTTTAAAAAAAAATCATTTACATACCAATTGACTCTAGTCTTACTCCGTATTTAGTTATTCAGTTTATTTTGTAGTGAAAAGGTATTCAGCCACTTTATTATTAATATCTCTAAAAAATTAAAAAAAAAACAAAGAAAAGAAAAGAAAAGAAAAGAAAAGAAAAACGCTTCTACAGACGACATTGTGAGAATATTCGAGAAGTTTCTTAGAATGCCACAGATGATCTATATTAAAAAAAATATTGCACAATATCAGACCCAGCACAACGTTGCCATGATATCATAAGTAAAAAGAACACCTAATTGACCTCAGACACAAGAATATTTAACAGAAAAAGGTTATAAAAGGTACACACGAAACAATATAATATTCATGTAGTTACAACTATCTCAATAATCTATAAGCGGAAGCAATATGAAACTGTTGTTTGATTGTGTGTTAGTCATAAATCTATGAGTAAAGGATATTTAGTTTACCAGAAATTGATAGGTTCGGTTCGGTTTCTTTGTTTAATGGCATATCAACCTTCGTGGGTTATTTAATACCAAATTCATCTTTCCAGAAGAACAGTAGTGATGCTATTTAGCCCATAGCTGGGGGGATAAGGGGGTTCATACCTTTCCCAAGGGTATTTGCCCGAAAGTGAACGCAATGGCGCGACTATGATTCTGCAGTCCAACGCTTTAACCATTACACCACGAGGACACACCCATTAGAAATTGATAGATGAACCTACATTGGTATGTCGTCCTTGAAACCATATAACTGTGTAAGCAAATATGAATTATTAAGATTACCTATTTTAAACTATAACTGTATAAACATTATCAGTCGTCGATAGAAATATTTGAAAAAAAAACAACAAAACAAATGGTTATAGGCAAAATAATGCATTCGTCTGTCGGTAAGGCTTAAAATACGCCGACTGTATACTCTGCAGAGGGTAATACCTCTATAAAAAATAAGTGAGTTGGGTAAAACTCCAGATACAGTTTAGAGTTTTATCCAACTTACTTATTTTTGATCGAGGTATTATGATGAGGCTCCAGTTCGGGAGAATGTGGAGTACCTCTTTAATGTTTTTACTCCAAAGTACGCTGACCTCAATTGGTAGTACCTGTTAGGGTCCCATTGATGGGTTAAATAGTTCTGTTTAAAAACTACTTTTATTCAATATGATGGTGGGAAAAAATTCTTTAGAAACTAGTTAAAAAATACCCTTGGGAAAGGTATGAATCCAATAATTCTCCCTCCAGCTATGGGTAAATAGTAGGGCAGACTAGGCTCTTCAGCCTTGGTGGGGCAACTAGTCTAGGAGAAGGAAAACTCTGAATTCAAACCTGGTAAACTCCGCTTAAAAATTGACCTTGTGTCATATCCTGCCCGAGCGGAGGGGTCGGGTAAATACGGTAAAATACGCCGACTGCATCTCTGCGGAGGGGTAAGACTTCCTCTTCAATGAGTGTCCAGGATATGACCTTAAACCATCTGATGGCGAGGCTCCATTCTCGGAGCTTTGGGGATTGTGGAGTACCTCTTCATTGCCACTACCCCTAGGTTCAATCTGACTCGGAGTGATAATACCTGTTAGGGTCTCATCTATGGGTCAAATACAACTATTTAATCATTTACTATACTTGAAACCATTTAACTGTGCGCAAACAAATGATTAATATTAAATAGAATTATTAGTGTTGGATTGGAATACTTGAAACCGTTGAAATGTGCACAAACAAATGAGTTCTGACTCGTTTAAAAATGTTATCGACAAACTATTCATTTACGAATTATATAATTATATATATATAAACAAAATTTGGGATTAAATAACCCACAAGGATTGATATGCTATAAAACACAACCAAACTAAACCAAACAAATCTCTTGACATAAAATAATCTTTGACGAGTCGCCATCTTGTTAAAATCAATCAATCAACGAAAGCGACTCTTCACCACTCTTTTTTTTTTGTTTGTTTAAATGATCATCTTCAAACTTCTATGTGCTATGAATGTGAGTACTGCTAGTAATGAAAAAATGTCCATTACTATAACTGCTAGTTATAGTAATATGGGTAAATACAGTTTGTAATAAAAACAACGATTATAAAATCTCGAAGAAATAGGCATCAAAACATTAAATCTTTTTGAACGCAACCAAGGACGCAGACGAGAGAGAGAGAAAAAAAGGATAAATTCAATAGGTGTGAGTGAGGGTCGTGCCTAGAGAATTTTTAATTTTACACGATATGATTTCAATTTGGAACAAATGTTGAACCCATTACGCCCTGAATTAATGTGACCCCTTTGGAGACGATATTTTCATAGAAAATTGTCGAAAGGGTGAGATGACGTCATTTATTTATTTAATTTGTCATAATCCCTACCAATCTCCCCTGACATAGTTTAATTTTTCGGCTTTTCATTTTCTTCTGCGAAATTTTGATTTCACATCTCGGTTCAATAGTAAAATATGATTAGTTTAAAAGCCGTTCATTTGCATTATGATGAAAAAAAAATATATATATATATATATATATATAAATATATATAAGTAAGTGAAGTAAGTTGGCCGACCATAATCGAGGGCGACCCGAAGGCTCCCGTTTCAATAGCTTCTACACCGAGGTGTAGGGGAGGGTGCGATTCCTTTCTCGGGATTGCTCCACTTATCCTTGATCTGTAGCTATTATAAGCTACAGAGTGTTGAGCAAGGATGTATAATTTTTGAGTCTTTGGTATGACTCGACCTGAGATTGAACCCTAGTATCCCGGACCATTGGCGAACTTTGACCATTTTGCTAATGGGTCGGTATATATATATATATATATATATATATATATGAATCAATAACACCAAAAATAACAGGACTTCTTCAGATCCAATGGATATAATTAATACTGCCAATTATATCTATTAGATCTGAAGAAGTCCTGTTATTTTTTATGCTTCAATAGCATCAAAAATAAATATCAATACCTATAACAGGATGGAAATAAATTTATAATCCTAAAGTGACCGGTTTTTGTTTTTCTTAAAGGAATTATTGCTCTGTGATGTCAGTTACATTGAGCTCTTTACCAGGAAAATTTCATAGTTAAATGATTTTATTGTCCTGACGGAATTATTTCCAACTCCGATTTAACTGGACTGAATAATGCCTAATATATATATATATATATATAAATGAATAAAGACGTGTATGAACCCCCATAGAGACAAAGGAGAATCGGTGTATAATTTGAGATTTAAGCATCCAAGTAAATAAAATCATTTGTCAGTAGTTCAGCCGAATCTGCAATCCCCACGAAGCTTCGGGTCTATTTTCAGAATTATTTCGCTGTTCATGGATGTGAAAAAGGTTAAATTTTAACCGGAGTACAGCTTGTTTTATATTCATAATTTTACTTCTCTAGAATGGTTATCTAACCAAGGTTTAAAAATCCCATCTATCCTATTTACCCATAGCTGAGAAGAGAATAGTTGGATTAATTTAACAAAGGCATAAGCACAAAATGAAAGTAAAATAGCATCGTCCAGGACCTGAACTCTGGTCACAGATTCCATTCCCTTCGACGATCCCTTACTTTTATGTCGCAATGCAAAGTAGTTCCAGCGAATAAAAACAATTGAATGGTAAAATGCAAATGTAAAAAAAAATCGTACAGTTTTAATGTAGATTAAAAAAACTTTCAGTTTTCTGTCACACTTAGAGGAAATTATAGATTTGATTTAAGTAGAATGATAGGAATAAGTGTTTTTGAGGTGAACTTTTATCCCAAGAACCGAAATTCATCTTTATATGCATATTAAGTTGTAAGTTCTTGGTGCAATGCCAGACGTATTAATAAGTTTTTCTAAGACTTGATCAGATTTAATAGCAGTGTAATTAGCAGGGTTGAACAAAAGAATATCGTAGAATTCCTTTTGTTTACAAAGAGCCTGTTAGTATTTAATGATATAAAGCACCTTTAACACAGACAGTTGTAATTCGGTGTCAGCGGTCTCAAGGATAGTAAACATGATCAGGTTATAGGCACTGGGGCTGAGTAATAAAAGACGAGTTCAGACTCTCTCTCAAACACACACCTATATATATATATATATATATATATATATATATAATGTTACATATATATATATATATATACACATATATATAAACATTAATATATATATATATATATATATATATATATATATATATATATGTAATATAATAGCCAAGGGATTTCGGTTGATGCCTTTGGGTTTAGTTAGGCTAAGAACCTTTCGGCTCAGCACATGGGTTAGTTAGGTGGAAACATTGATGCAGGTGTTAACGCAGCCGCGCGCTGGCGGTCGAAGCTGTCACTCAGAGATGTCACAATAGTCCGAGAGGAAACAGGTGACGGAGTGCGAGTGGCGTCACACACCGTAAGCGCGCAGAGGTTTGTGAAGAATTGAAAGAAAGTAAGAAGAGTTGAAGCAAGACGCCGAACTAGGAGGATCGATTTTGGAGCTCACGGAAGCGAGACAAATTTGAGAATCAAGGGTGCCGCACGAGATGGAGGCCAGAGGAATAAGACAGCATGGCAAGAGTGTGTCTCTCCTCCATATGTCGAAAACTTATAACTCAATGTTAATAAAAAGGTTTCGTACGTGAACAAAAAGTCGTTAAATATTTTCGAATTTCGAAATTCATATGTTCTTTATATGTTCTATCGTTATGAACATTATAAGTCTATTTCACACATGGCGTTAATTGTGGCTATATATATATATATATTTGTATGTAAAATATGATATATATATATATATGAATGTGTGTGTGTGTGTGTGTATGTATATAAAACATTATATATATATATATATATATACACATACACATATCATTATATATATATATATATATATATAACATATATATATATACACATAATGTTTTATATATATATATAAGTTTTATATGTATATATAATGTTATATATTTATATAAAGTTTTATATGTATATATATATATATATAATGTTATATATATATATATATATATAATGTTATATATATATATATATAATGTTATATATATATATATATATATAATGTTATATATATATATATATATATATATAATGTTATATATATATATAATGTTTTATATATATATATATATATAAGTTTTATATGTATATATATATATATATAATGTTATATATATATAAAGTTTTATATGTATATGTATATAATGTTTTATATGTATATATATAATGTTTTATATATATATATATAAAGTTTTATATATATATATATAAAGTTTTATATATATATATATATAAAGTTTTATATGTATATATATATATATAATGTTATATATATATATATATATATATAGATAACATTATATATATATATATATATATATATATATAACATTATATATATATAACATTATATATAACATTATATACATATATATAACATTATATATATATATTTATATAACATTACATATATATATATTTATATAACATTATATATAACATTATATATATATATATAACATTATATATATATATTTATATAACATTATATATATATATTTATATAACATTATATATATATATATAACATTATATATATATATATATATATATAACATATATATATATATATATAACATTATATATATATAACATTATATATATATAACATTATATATATATAAACATTACATATATATATAAACATATATATAAAAAAAACATATATATATATATATATATATATATATACACACACATTATATATATATAAAATTTTATATATATATATATATATATATATATATATATATATATATATATATATATATATACACACATACATACATATAGGCTTTATATATATATATATACACACATACACACATATATAATGTTTTATATATATATATATATATATATATATATATACACACACATATATATATATATATATATATATATATATATACACATACATAATGTTTTATATATATATATGTATATATATATAAAATTATATATATATAAAACATTACATATATGTAAAACACTACATATATGTAAAACAATACTTATACGTAAAACATTATATATATATAATGTTATATATATATATATATATATATATATATAAAACATTATACATATATGTATATATACATATATATATAGAGAGAGAACATTATATATGTATATAAAACATTATATATATAAATATATATATATATATATATATATATATATATATAAATCATTATATATATAAATATTTATATCATTATATATATAAATATATACATATATATAAATCATTATATATATATAGTGTTTTTTATTTATATAAAACGTTATATATATATATATATATATATATATATAAAACATACATAAATATATGAAATATTATATATATACAAAAAACATTATGTATATATATATATATATATATATATAAAAAACATTACATTATATATGAAATATATATATGCATGAAACATTATGTATATATATAAAACATTACATATATATATATATATAAAACAACATATATATATATATATAACATTATATATATATAAAACATATATATATATGTATATACATATATATATAACATTATACATATAAAACATATATATATATAAATACTCTCTCTATATATATATGATTATAATGTTTTATATATGTATATATAATGTTTTATACATGTTTTTATATATATATGTTTTATATATATATAAAAAAACATGTATATAAAAACCATTATATAAAACATTATACATATCAAAACATATATATATATAAAGTTTTATATATATATATATATATATATATAAATCATTATATATATAATGTTTTATATGTATATAAAACATTATATATATATATTTATGAAATTATATATATATATATATATGTACATAAAACATTATGTATGTATATATATAAAACATTACATATATATAAAACATTATGTATGTATATATATATAAAACATTTTATATATATATATATATATATAAAACATTGTATATAATGTTTTATATATAGGACATTATGTATATATATATACATATAAAACATTATGTATATCATCATCATCATCATCATATCGTGCTAGCAGCACGGATATCCCTGACCCTCTCTCGGCACTCCTCCCTATCGTTCATCGCCCTAGGTAGGTCTTCAGGACAACATCCTGTATCCTCACATAGCTGCTGAATGTACGTTCGAGCTGGTCGTCCTGCTTTTGCGCGGCCATATGTGGGGATCCATAAGAGTACATCTCTTATGAGTTCATCTCTGCTTCTCCAGCAATGTCCTGCATGTCTGGTTCGTCTAACTTGAATAGTTTTCGTGATAAGGG
>CAUZXS010005678.1:0-107381 GCA_963585895.1 Sepioteuthis lessoniana | reverse complement strand
GTTCAAATCCTAGACGAGACTGATTGCATTTCACATAGCACTAATACCCTTGGGAATGGTATGAATCAAATTATTCTCCCTCCAGCTATGGGTAAATAGTAGGACAGACTAGGTTATTCAGCTTTGGTGAGGCAACTAGTCTAGGAGAAGGAAAACTCTGAACTCAAACCTGTCAAACTTCGCTTAAAAATGGACCTTGTGTCATATCCTACCCGAGCAGAGAGGTCGGTAAATAGGAACACCCCATGTTTACAACGTTCTAAAACAAGTTGAGCCTTCAACATCGTGTCCACTTATATAAGATATTCTCAGATCATGAAGTTTTCCTTTGAAATTATTTAGACTCAAATAATTATTATTTCACATTGCAATTCTATAAAATTATATATATATATATATATATATATATATATATATATATATATAAATTAAATCAGACAGTATGAAGAAAGTAGAAAAACAAAATAATCCAAATTTGATGAATTTATTATGAAAGTCAACATAAAACTTTTCTGCTTCCTTCTTCAGGGCGTTAAAATCATGAAAAAGGTTGTTTAAACAGCGATGGTTGTTTGTTAAATTAACTGAAGAAAAAAAATATATATATATATAAAGAAGGACTTCTATCTGTACATTCAGCATTCTGATTTTGAAAATATTATTACGTAATTAGCACGTCTTAAATTATTTGGATTTCAAAGAGATACAATGGAAGATGATAAAAACAGAATATTTTTGAAAAAATTGGAAAGAAAAGAAGTATTGTTCATTAGAATGTATTGTTCATTAGAATTTGGAATAAATCAATTTAATTTCTGTGGCTGAAGGAGGAATAAATATCTTATGAAAGATAATTAACTAGAACTATTTATGTTGTTGCTTTTTAGAACTCATTAACCTAAGAAAGGGAATAGATTGAAAAACCCGGGGCATGTATCAATGAAGGGTAAAAGAGAAATAACACTGGCTTCAAAAGTTTGTCTCAATCTTTTTTTATGGATATTAGCTAACATTGTAGCTGCAGTGAAATTAAAGTTTGATTAGTTTCGGATATATGTAGGAAAGGTGCGTTATTTAAATTGCCTCAATAATATCAAGTTTGTACTCATATAGACATTTTTTTTTTTAGATTTTGGGAAATCTCACCTTTATATTACATTTTTCAGTTTATGCAAGGAATAAAATAGACGCTAGCATTAGATTGAATATGCTAACGTGATTTTGTGTTACGTGAGTCCCGAATAGTTTTAGAGGATAAAGTGGCATTGCTAATATCATGTTTATTTGAATTATTTTCTATAAAGTTAGTGGAAGAATTACTAAGTATAAATATATGTTTACAGGGAAGTCTTACTATATTAGAAGGTGTATAGATGGAGGTTTTATATCGTTTTAATTTGTGGATTTTGAGAGATTTATATTTCGCATATTTCGTTTAGGGTAATGAACGTTTACAAAGCAATACTCTGTGTAATTTAATTCTTCATCTAGATATTTCGGGGAGCAGATATGAAGGGCCCTATGATAAAAACCTATTATAATTTCTCTTTTAGTGTTGATGTTATGGTGTACTTTATGCACGTCACAATGTCAGTTCCAACACTACAACACTCAAAAATTCAGGTTCTCCTCTTAGTGGCGTTTTGCATACATACTAATTCATTAAAAATGTTTATCTAGAGAACAAATGAAAATAATTGTGCGCTTACATTAATATATCGAAATGTTTTCCCTCATTTCAAGTGTCTGCGGGTGCTGATGCATATGAAAACAACCTTGATCTAACACAATGTCACAGCAAGTCTCTGAAAAATATCGATCTTATATCTAAACTTTTTGAAGACCTAGAAATAATAATTCCGCTTCTGGGAATCCCTCATAGACAATTATCTTCCCAGTTCATTAAAAAGAAGATGGAAACAGAGCACATTGTAATATCAGCTGAAGGACGTAGAAATATTTTGCATAAGGTTCATACAAAGAAAGGCTAACACGATATTTCAAAGTTTACGAATGGTTAAAGTAAATACTGTCATTAGTTTGTGAGATTAGATTGTTTGTCCAGGCACTTTTGGAGATACCAATTACACAGCTATTCACCCAAATTTACATGTATCTACTTAAGCCTCACATTAGTGAGGGATATAGAGAATATCAAATCAATTTCGTCAATATGGGAAGCAAGATTGCTATGGATCATTTTATGGCAAGACGGTTTCATGTTTACAGAAATTTACTTCTTATCTAATTTATAGTAAAAGTTAAATTGACGACCTTAGTCGAGGGTGACCCGGAGGCTCCCTTTTCATAAGCTGCAACACTGAGGTGTAAAGGAAGGCTCTACTCCTTTCCTTGGATTACTCCAGTTTACTCTAGATACGTACCTTAAAATGTTCAGTGTTGAATAAGGAGGTATCAAGTACCGTATTTAAGTCTCTCTTATGACTCGACCTAGGATTGAACCCTGGTTTCCAGGGCCATTGGTGAATACTCTACCCGCTAGGACAATGGTTGGTACATATTTGGAAAATCAATTGATTTTTATCCAAAATAAATGTTATCTTTTGCACAAAAATTGTTTCAAGAATCTGTAATTGTTGTATCTGTATTTTTACCTTTAATGACCAATCGATACTTAGGAGTTATTTTAAAATTTCTTAGAGATTCACTGACGGCAATATTTGATTTGCTACACTAAATCTGAAAAATTCAAACCCAAAATATTTTAAGAAATCCTTTCCTATAAGTGAGGATATCTTTAAATCCTATGTTGATTTATCGACCCATTCTGTAAATAAAATACAAATTTTCGAATTTTTTTATTTGAGTCAAAATCTAATTAATTGATTTTCATTGAACGTGAATATTGTTTACATAACATGCTTGTACTGATAATTATCACCTTGGGTCTGGGACAGCCACCATGCTTTCACAGGGAACTCTGTCTCTTAGTCTCTGTGTCATAGCAGTAGATCCAGCTATCATCGCATGTCATTTTTCCATGTTTAAAACAATTTTATTGCATATCCTTCTTCTAAAGTCAATATTGCATTTTTGAAATCAGGCTTTAATAGGGTGTATTCCAATTCATGCTGTAGCAGTTCATTTGAACCTGAAATCATGAAAATTGGTCAGTCATCTCATAAGACGTATAGGAATAACATACTGAATTTTCAAGTGTCTACGACAATTTTAAATGCCTGTACAAAAAAGTCTGGAAACTTATTGAATGCACTATATATATATATATATATATATATATATATATATATATATTCCTTGTATAACGTTAGTAAGAAGATATCGACCGTAGTCGACGGCGACCAGAAGGCTCCCTTTTCAATAGCTACTACACCAAAGTGTAGGGGAGGGTGCTACTCCTTTCCCTGGATTGCTCTACTTTACCCTTGATCCGTACCTTATAATGCTGAGTGTTAAGCAAGGAGGTATCAAGTACCATTTTTAAAGTCTTTGGTAGGACGCGACCTGGGACTGAACCCAGGTCTCCCGGACCATGGGCGAACACTCTACCCACTAGGAAATGTTGATAAAAGGAGTTGTAAAGTAGGGAACACGGTTTTAAAATCGATTAAAGTAGATATAAAATTTAATTGAATTTCAACCGACATTTTTCACAAGTCGTTTGTCAGTTATTACAAATGAATAGCATCAAGTTTTTAAAAAAATTATCTTAAAATTGTGAGGAAATATAAAGATTCATTGAACTTCAGATCAATATATATATATATATATATATATATATATTATGTTGGTTGCTATATTCATAAATAATGAGTGCTCAATAACTGGGATAAAGCATATGTAAATCTAGCGTAGACACTGAGTCAGTGGCGTTTGGCGAACTTCGGGTTCTCTCCTACCCTTTCAGGATCTTATGAAATTGGTCAAGACGTACAGATGGAGGGCTAGATACGAACACAAGTAAACAAATGCAAATATGAAGCCGCCACAGTCGTCAGCAAAAACAGGCTATATGTGGAACTAGATACAGGATCATCAAATATTTCCAAGGCTTTTATTAGTGTAATAACTTCTTGATTTACAGAAAATCCTCTGCATTCATAACAGCAGTAGTCGACATCGGTTGATAGAGCAACGATTAACAACGTAAAAACATTGAAACACAAATAATAGTTGTCCCTATAGATTTTACTTTTCTTAAAGTGAAAATTGCAGTAACAGTTAACGAGGATTATTCTTCGGCTTAGTGTCCTGAATTATAATTGATAAGTGATATGATTGTTTTATAAGCTCATTTTGCAGTCAAGCGTCAAAAACTTATATGTTGAGGACAACACACAAAATGTCCTCAAATCAAGACAATCATATGTTTGAAGATGGATTATATATATATATATATATATAACCAGATATGAAATATTGGAGATATCTATATTACAGGCAATCACATTTTATACGCTATAAAATGAACGATACACATTTACCATTAAACTGGATTTGAGAACCACTGTCGAAAATAATCGAAAAATAATTTCAGTCATCATATAAATGAGTATTTGACTGTCCTAAGTTGACAATGGAAATACGCTTTTTCATTATAACCTTTCTGACACAGCAATCTATCTATGAGGTCATCTATTCACATTTTCCCCTTTCACTCAAGATAGCATATTTTGCAATGTGACATTTTGTTCGGCTAGTTCGGTAAGAGCTATGTTTTGCAATATTTTGATACTTACTGGTTTTTGATGCGTATATCACGAGACCGAAACAGTTGAAGACGTAATTGTTACCTGCTTTGGTTGGTAGAATCGAACTAGTTAATGTGTTAATACGTTTTACATTGCTTCAAGCCTTGCTTAATTTGAAAGTCGCACAGATAAAGGTGTAATGTTATCTTATTCGGGAACTTACGCTTCCCGAGTTTGAACTGGACCATAAGGCAATGGAAGCAATCAAAAACATTTGTTGCACGAAAGATGAAGCTGATCACAGTACAGTAAGCAGGTTGCTTAGCTTACAAAAACTTCAGTGATCAGACAAGCTCAATTAGTTCTAAAACCTTTGATTCTGAGGCCGTTATTCAAGTCTTAGAGGCAAATTCACCGAGTATTTTTCGGCGAGTATCAGGCAAGCTCGGCATTTCATTGTCTCCTTTGGTTCGTCACCTTTATAACTTCAGTAAATTTACCCGGGCTTCTTATTTATGCTTTCTGTGACAAAAATATAGCAAAATTTTCGAACCACCCTAGTATTTTGCGAAAGGACATAGGCTGTGAAATATAGATTCACGCTTTTCCCAAGGATATTACTCCTAAGAAAACTCTAGCTGCCTCAGTAGAAATCCGAACCCGGGTTCCCGTTCACATTTTCTGTTCTGATAAGCTGTATACTTCCTCGAACGTACATGGAAACTTAAGTATGTGTAAGCTGAAATGACTGTTGTTACTTGCTAAGAACTCAGCTGCAATGTCTGTCTGTATGTGAGATTGCGTCTGTGTATCTATGAGCCTATGTTTATATTCTTCTTTGTGGGTTGATTCAATACTTCTTATGTTTTAGCGGAGGCGTTTAAACAGACTTTTAAAAATAATCTGTAGGCATTAGTCCGACAGAAGAGTCTGTTATTTGAATTTAACAATTTTTATTTTCGTTCTAAGCGAATTATTGAAAACAGATGTTAAGTTCTTGATATTTTACCATCCACGCGCACATAGCGACTCATTCAATACCATGGGACTCTACGGGTACATATGTTAAGCATTCCTTCTCTTTGACATCAGGGATTTAAAATTTCTTGTTTGCTCACTCTTGATGAAAACCTCGTCCTTTTTTTTAATTCGTCTAGGACAACTTTAAACTTTTTTATTTATAGATCTTCTTACCCATAGTGTTTTAAATATGAACCTGATGCTGGCTAAAGAAATAAAAATGAATAACATATTTAAAAATCTTGATATCCAAATAGATTATTCCATCCGAGAAATGAAGAACTGTTTTGTTGAGGCAATCTGTTTCGAAGACAAAAAAAAGAAAGCATTATAAATTATTGACTGTAATATATGTTGTGTGAGTGATTTTTTTTTTAGAATGACGATATATTTACTAAGACAGAAACGAACAAAGAATGAAACGTTAATTTTCTTCAAAATAGATATATTATGTTTCAAAATGTTTGCGTTATGTTTCAAAAAGCATATTATATTGGAGTTTTGAAACAGACATTTTATTACAGCAGCAGCAGCAACAGCAGTTCCTAAAACAAAAACAAATAATAATAATAATATTTACCCCGGTAAGTTTTGCATTGATCTGAATACTTCTTAAAATTATCTTTTGATAAAATGGAATTGTGTTCACGTCCACACACCTTGATGTCAAGATGGATTTTCCTATTTAAGAAACAATGGTTGTATGGAGTTAGATCTGATAAATAAGGAAGTGCTAAACTAGGATTGTGCTCTTATTCATCAAATATGTTTCGTTAAAAAATTATCAAGACTGACTTCTTGTTTTTATTCAAATTGATATTCATTCTTCTAAGATTTATTCAAAATGTAAAGGAGTCTAAAAGTTTCGACATCATCACTTTCCAAATCAGTTCAGTTTCGCACAGTTTAATTTCATTGGTTTAGTTTGGCTTAATTTTATCCATATTTACCCAACCCCTCCGCTCGGGCAGAATATGACACAAGGTCAATTTTTAAGTGGGGTTTAACAGGTTTGAATTCAGAGTTTTCCTTCTCCTAGACTAGTTGCCTCACCAAGGTTGAAGAAACCAGTCTGCCCTACTATTTACACATAGCTGGAGGGAGAATAATTGGATTCATACCTTCCCCAAGGGTATTAGTGCTAAGTGAAATGCAATTAGCCTCGTCCAAGATTTGAACACGTGTCGCTGTGTCCATTTCCTACGACGATAACCGTTACACCTCCACCTTTATGGCATATCAAACATTGTAGGTTATTTAATGCAAAATCTATTTTTATACTCATAAACAGTTCTATTTCAATCAATTTAGTTTTGTATCCATACACAGTTTCAATGTCAAAAACAGTTCTATTTCAAACAATTCATTTTATCATAAGTACACAGTTGAGTTCTATTTGACCCATAGATAGAACCCTAAAGGTTCTACCACTCTGAGCCAGAAATTCCCATAAAAGAGTACTCCGTATTCCCCAAAGCTTCAACATTACCGGAATCTTACCATCAGATTGTTTGGTGCCATATCCAAAACCCTTGTTGGGGAGAGAGCTATTAACCCATCCGCTAAGAAGCAGTCGGTGTATTCTACAGCTCTAGCAGTCTGGGCAAACAGAAAAAAAAATATGATTAAGTTCTGTTTCAATACTTTCATTACATATTGTATATTTGGATTCTTGTAAACGATCTGATTATAAAAATGAATGCTATGAAAAAGAAAACAAATAAAAAAAACAATATATACTAAAAAAAATTAGACTAAAACTGTACGAAACAATCAGTAACTTCCGGACTAACACAGAAGAGTCACCTTCCGGTTGGCTAGGGCTGTAGAATCTGCCGACTGCAGCTTTGCAGAGGAGTAAAACTCCCCCACCCTAACCAACGAGGCCCTCAATTGATTATAGATACCCACCATAATGATTCAGGACGGTTTCTTTGTAGCTGAGCGTCTGTGACCCAGCAATCGAAGTGTTTATGTGACATACAACACTCTACTTTGGTTATTACTTGGCTATGTGGACTGTCGGAGAGGACGGATCCGATCAATCGGCTGGTCATGTCAAGCTGCATATGATTTTATCGATCGTATTCTTTAAATTTCTTTTGTGATAAACAAGTACTCCAACTTATTTTGATGAGGATCAACTGCGCTCAGATAGCAATACATGAAACCATACAACTGTACCAAAAAATGATTAATATTTAGATAGAATTAATAGTTTTAACAATATTCAAAATTATTTAATCCTTCGAAAATACAGCAATTCAAGTTACCGTTAATCTATTCGTTTACAAATCCATTTCTCGATTGAAATATCAATACAATTATTTTTCTTCCCTTTGTTTCTTAGTTGTTTTCCTGTCTGTTCTGTCGTGGTCAATGCTGTTACTGGCTGCTTCAATTACTCTTCATTTGATCTTTTTAATATTGCCCTCAAGTCACTGTAACAACCCAATATTCAATACTTGCAATTTAGCTTTCTTTTATTCTTGATATATAAAATCTGTCAATATCATCTCGTGGATATAAGGCTCAATGCATTGTTATCATTTTACTTATCATTTGGTAAATTCGTCCGCGTTCTTCGCTGGTCCATTTCATAAATTGTTCTGAGTACATTACATGGGGGACAGCCTAGATGTTTATTCATTTGATGAGATTTCTGCAGCTGGGCTTTTTTCTAGAAGTTTCCACGTTCTTCTTAGGTACTCTTTTGTTGTTTGCTATAATTATTTACACTTTTGAGAGTTTTTTTTTTACACCAGCGGTTGCTGATGGCCTTCAACTGGAGTGACAGCAAGTCTCCTCGACTTTCAAGGATTGTTCTAAGTATTCTGGCCGATCTTAATAATGCTGTAGTTTTGCATGGTCTCCACTCGCGCTCCCATTTATATTTCTTCTAATCCCTTAACCAATCCTTTGGTGATTCTACCGAGCGATCTAATTACAATTGCTGTCACTGACACTTTTATATTCCATAGCTTTTTTCAATACGCTAGCAATATTTCTGTTTATGTCTGTTTTCGCTTTCTTTGAATTTTTCTTTGTGGTCTGATGAAACGGCAAAGTCCACTAATCGGCTGGTTCTCTTGTTTTGTTGACAATCATTTTGTCTGATCATCTGGCTGAGATTAGATGAACCTTTGCAAGTTTGTATGACTCATTTTCCAGGACTGACTTTCGGTTGTTCATACACCATTTGTTTGTATTATTATTATTATTATTATTATTATTGCATTTCTTACAAGTGTTTTTCTCATCAATTTTAGATGGAGTTCTTCAAGTTGAGAGAAATCCTCCCCAGTTCTTCAAGACTGTATATTCGAGCCAATCTAAAAATGCTGTAGTCTGGATTTTCTCAATTTGACCACTGATTTCCAGTCCTTTAAAGCTTTTTTTTTCAAAACTCTGAGGACCGTTCCAAGAGCACCAACCGCATTTGATATTACCATTACCCTCATGTTCTACAGCTTTTTTTAATTATCGATCAAGGTGCAAATATCTTTTTTCTCTTTTCGCTCCGTGGTCTACCTGAACTTCAAAATCTGTTTGAAATCACGTTCTTCCTTTCTTATTAATCAACAGATGGTCTGTTCTTCTGGCCAGAATTTGATGAATGTTTTTAATCTCAAAATCCAAGAGAACTTTATGCGTCTCATTTTCTATGAGGGATTCTGGTTTGTACATAAGACATTTGTTAGTATGGTCAAATTTTATTCACTTACTTAGTCCCCATTGGATTTCTTTTCCCCACCCAGTCATACCTTCTTTTGCACTTGTTTTCCGATAGTTTGCAGTATTCGCTATTTATGTCATTAAACATCTCAGTCTTCACATAACATCAATCCCACTATTCTTTCGTGTGTTATCTTTATTTGCTTTCATCTGATTGGTCTTTATACATTGTTTTCCTCTGCTGTTATGAGAGATACCATCTTTCTCATGAGGTTTCACTTTTTGGTCATGTCCCGGCCTTCTCGTGTGTAATTTTGTCAGTTTATCGCTTGGAGTATCGATACATGTGTTTTTTGTTTCATTGTTTAGTTTGTTTGTTTTTTCTGTTTGTTCTCAGGTTGTTTTTTCGTATTACTGGCTGCTATAATTAGAATTTTCTTTGTTCTTTTTAATATATTCTTCGAATCCTTGTATTAATACATTTACGCCATCTTCGATTCTGGCAAACCTTTTTTCTTTCTTTTCTTGACACATATAGTCTATTTCATCTCACGGACGTAATGCTTTGTGAATAATCAGTTGCCTTGATATTTGGTTTATTTATCTGAGCTCCAGTTTTATTAAACTCCCTAAATAATGGAACCACCCTCCTCCATAAATACACGTCAACGGAGCGTTGATCAGAGTTCACTAGAGTTGATCCAAACCCACGTGACACAATCACGTGAGGCACCACAAGAGTCGCTACCTGAATGGACTCTCAGTTCCCGATTAACTAACTACTGTCTAACCCGGTTAACTTGTATATTGTTCTATTACTTGAATATATATGTTTTTCTATGTTTTTGTGTTCCCCGTGTCTTTCTTTTGCCAGCATCACAACAGGTTTGTCCAGTCTAAGAATAGTCTTGAGTATCTTAGAAGGGGGACTTCCCTGGTGTATATTCTTTTGAGGAAATGTGAGCTGCAGAACATTGCTCCGATGAGTTTTCTTATTCTTCTTAAGTATATTTTCTGATTTTTTTCTTTTAACTCTGTTGATTTGATGGGTTCTGCTTCCAGCATTTTGAACACCGTGTAAGTTTCTTTTTCCATTATCATGTCACTACTTGTGAGTTCTTACCACCAACATTAGCTGGTGGCATTTTAATAAAGTCTAAACGAGAAAAAAGTCTTATCTGCTCTCCAGAACACTTCTTAGTATTCTAGCCGATCTTGAAAATAGGAAAAACTGGATAGTCTTGATTTGTCCTTCGATTTCTAACTTTTCTAGTTCTTTTTCCAAATGTTTCAGGACCATTCAAAATGCTCCAATCACAAATGGTATCACTGTTACCCTCATGCTCAACATCTTTCTCAGTTCTCAAGCAAATTTTAAGTTCTTGGCCATCTTTTCGCTTTCTTTGATTTCCATTCTATAATCTTCTGGGATTGCAAAATTCACTAAACAGGAAGTTCTTTTTTTATTAATTATTCCTAGGTCTAGTCTTTTGGGTGGGATGAGGTGGTTCGCTTGTATTGCAAAATGTCTGAGAATAGTACATGTATCATTCTCCAGGACAGATTCTTGTTTGTATATATACTATCTTGGAGTAAGGTCATATTTCAAGTTATTGCACAATTCCCAGTGTGTTACGTACCCCCACCGTCGTGTCAATCCTTTTGCGATATTTTGCTTCATTCACTTACCATACCATTAATCATTTCGTCTTTGTCATGACATAATCTACTCTTGCTATCCTGTTGAGCATTATCGATTTTTAACTTTGATATAATTAGTCCTTATGGCAGTGTTTTTTTCTGTTTTTCTTTTGATATCTCCTTTTTGTAGCCATGTCTGGGTCTTCTCGTGTTCTATATTGCCAATTAGTCGCTTGAAATATCATCACATTTATGTTTTCCCATTTCTGTTTGCTTGTTTTTATTGTCCTTATTTTGTTAGTGTTGTTACTGGACACCGTTATTTGTTTTTCTTTGCTCTTTTTAAAGTATTCCGTTTATCCTTGTATCGATGCCATCACGCTATCGATTGAGGTGTTCATTTCCACATTTTCAAAGTATTCGTAATTTTCCTTTTCTCGAACATTCTAATCCTTTCTTGATTTGGTTGTTCTATTATTTCTGTCGTTTCTCTTTTTCAACATAAATATGGAGGATGGTCAATTTTTTAAAGCCAAATTCTATTCCTATAAGTTAGCTGTAGATTCTTATTATTTGTATCAAATTCTCAAATTCCTTTTCTATTTTTGCTAACAGTTGATGTTGCCCATGTACATTATGTGATTAATATTTTCTTGTGATAAATTAAATTTATAGCTCTTAAATATCGAATTGAGTGGCAATATTAATAGTCCAAATAGTAAGAGCAAAATTCACCCCACCTGGGAGATGTCACTATGGTTTTTCCACTCCTGCTAAAACGTTTTTCCCTACTCTTAATTCCACTTTTCTGTTATTCATGCCTTCCGTGAGGGAACAGATGACTTTGTCGGATATGTTTTACATTTTCAGATTATCTATTATGAAGCTTTGTGGAACTATATCTTAGGCCTTTCTTTAATCAAGTCACATAATGGCTACATTTTCCGCCTCTCTTTGTTCGATTTGAGGATATGTTGATCAATGTAAAATTAGTTAGCTTTTCTCTTGTTCCTTTTTGACACTCTTTCTGTTCTTCTGACAACAGTTAATGGCATAATATCCCATCAGTGTTGTTTGTATCATAAGTAGACACGTTATAGGTTTATAGTTTCTTGAAATTATTCCTTTTTACAGATCTTTCTGTATCTGGTTAATTTTCTCTTTTGTCATACATTCGGGTATTCTTGCTTCTTCAATGAATCTACTCAGTTCAATAGTCAGTCTGTCATTGATAGAAGGGATTTTTTAAACTGGAATCCATGTATTCCATTATTGCCTGACGTTTTCCATACACTATTTTCTTGAGTATTGCTCTGAGCGATTCCAGGTGTGTGTCCGCATCATTGTCTTCTTTTTTTTTTCTTTTTTTTCTTTTTTTTTCATTCTATTCATCTATTTGATCTTTTTGTTGGGTTCTTTTTGCTCCCATTTTTTATCCAAAATCGATTGGCTTACTTCACCGATTTATTCATAACATTTCCTTTGGTTATTTTGAAAAGTTTTCTTTTGTTTGTATTACTTTACTCTTTTTTGGTATTTACTGTGTCTCACTTCTTTCACTAATAATAGTTGATTTATCTTTTCAAGCTGCATTATCAGACTTTTTTGTTTTGCTCTTTTCATTCCAAATGACCACTTTAATTCTTTGGATCTTTCGCTTATTATCGCCATTTCTTTATCTTATCTTCTAGCTTAATTTCCCCTCCAAGTTTTATATTTCTGTTTGGGTTTCTGCTTTAAGTATCTCGTTTAGTTTAGTGATATTGCATGTTGGAATATTCGGCAATATTTTTTTCCCTTTTCACTCTCTACCTTAACTTTTTTCCAGTTTTGGTTTCGGAGGGATAATAATGTAGTATTCTTTTCAGACATCATTTTCGTTATTAAATTTACATTTGTCCTCTTGAGTTGATATTTCTTTTTTATTGCTGTGGTCTGTATTGTGTTAGTTATAAACATTTTACTTTTCACTCGGGTTAGTTTAATGAATTTGATGTTTCCTTTCAAGTCAGGTGATTTTGTTGATATTGTGCCCGATCATGACAATCAGATCGATAATCTGTGTCCCACATTGATTCAACTTGTCATTTTTCATAGGTTGTGTAATTTGGCAACATCAGACCCAGGGTTTGATTATTATCTAAGCTCTTGTCAAAGATAAGACTTGTCATTCCACAAAGGAGAATACTTTAGCAGGTCACAAAAAAATACTACACCTTTAAAATAAGTGAATTTTAACTTAGTAAAAGTCCTCAAACATTCATTCTTAATTTGTTGGCTTGATATACTTTTAAGCTCGGTGAATAGTTAGTTTTGGGATTTGGAATGATTGGACTTATTAATCTTTTCCCCGTTTTTCACCATCTCCAACCCGTTTTCAATTTTTTGCCATAAGATTCTCAATTCAAGTGAATATTACAGCAATCAAGATTTAAACATTTTTATTCGATATAAAGTCATTCAAAATAAATCGATAATGTATAGGAAATATAGCTTAAATTTGACACTTACATATTTCGACTCGTTCTCCAACTTTCTGTGAAAAGTAATTCATTGGATTTATATTTTTGGTCTGACTAGGATAGCTATTAAAACTACATTGAAGTACGTGGGGTATTCATCTACTGCATTTTGGGGTGCTAGGACTTATTATTATTATTATTATTATTATTATTATTAATTTACTCATTTGAATGTTTTCTTCACGAGTGTTAGCTGATGGTTTTCCAATGGAGACTGAATGACAGCAAGTCTCCAAAAGACTCCAGGATACTTCTTAGTATTTGTTCCGATCTCAGCAATTTTGTAGTCTGGATGGTTTCCTCTCGTCCTCTTATTTTCAAGTCTTCCTCTTCTTGTACCAGTCATTTATTGACTGTAACTAGCGCACAAATTACTGCGTCACTTTCATGTTCCATAGTTACTTCAGTTCTCTCGCAAGGTCAAGATACTTATCTCTCTTTTCACTTTCTTTCAGTTTTACCGTGTGATCAGCCAGAACGGCTAAGTCCACTAGTCGGTAGGCTCTCTTAATTTTTGTTGACTATGGCCAAAATTAGAGAATCCGTTTGTATCTCAAAATCCCAAAGAATTTTTGCGTCTCATTGTCTAGAACCAATTCTGGATTGTACATCTTACATTTGTTCGTAAACTTCTTGCACAATTCCCAATGGATCACCTTCCCTGCTCAGTCGTGCCTAGTCTTATACTCTTTTTGCGCTAATTTACGGAATTCGCGCATAATGTGACTGTATTGCCACATAATCTTTATCTGCTATTGTGTTAAGTTTTGCTTTTTATTATTATCATCATTTACACATTAGTGTTTTTCCTATCAGCGTACGCTGATGGTGTTTCACTGGAGATTGAGTGACAGCAAGTCTCCTCAAGTCTCCAGGACTCTTCTTAGTATTCTGGCCGTTTTCAATAATGCTGTTGTTTGGATGGTCTCCACTCGGCCGCCAACTTCGAAATCCTCCCGGCCCTTGAATAATCCTTTAATTGCCGTGCCAAAAGCACCAATCACAATTGGTATAATTGTCACCTTCATGTTCCATATTTTTTTTCAATTATCTAGCAAGGTCGAGGTACTTATCTCTCTTTTCACATTCTTTCAGTTTTATTCTGTGGTCTGCCAAGACATCAAAGTCGACAATTTTGCAGATTTTCTTTTTTTGTTGTTGATTATTATAAGGTCTGGTCTTCTGGCCGAGATTAGGTGATCCGTTTGTATAACAAAGTCCCATAGGAGTTTGTGTGTGTCTTTTTCTAGGAGAGATGCTGGGTTGTGCATATACCATTTGTTGGCATGGTCAAATTTAAATTTCTTGCACATTTCCCAGTGGATCACCTTGCCCATCCAGTCGTGTCTAGCCTTGTATTCCTTCCGTGCCAATTTGCTGCATTCGCTTATGTGATTGATGGTTTCATCTCTGTCACCGCATAGTCTGCATTTGCTATTTTATTATTATTATTATTATTATTATTCACAAGTCATTCACATCATTGTTAGTTGGTGGATTTTTACTGGAGTCTGGGTGACAGCAAGTCTCCTCAAGTCTCCACGACTCTTCTCGGTATTCTGATCGATCTTAATAAGGCTACACTCTGGATGGCGTCCGCTATTTCATGGCTTCTTTTTCATTTATTTTGTATAATCTTATAATTTACAACGCCTTTTTTTTATTCTTATGAAGCGAACCCGTGAAGTTATCAATTGAAATATTCATTATACTACTGTTGTTCAGCGAGATAAAACGATGGAAAGTATCTTTGTATTCTTTAAGAGTTATTTTAATGTTTGTAATTAGTCACTAATATTAATTTTCTTTATTCTTTTTTTCTTTTCTATAATATTGATGCGCTAAGCACATTCAGAACGTAGAAAATTAAATTCACCTTTGAATTTTTATTACATTTAAGCGAGCAGACATCCATTGCTTTAAAATTTCAAATCTATCAACGTAACTTTGACTTTTTTTTCGACTAATAGTTAATTTTATTACTATTATCGGGTTATTAAATTTGTAGAAAAATAAAATAGAATAAACGGTGAAGCAGAGTGATCACTTAATCTTTGGATATCTGACTTGTATAACGATTTTGCCAAAGCGATATTCAACTACAAACAAAACTTATTTAATTTCTTTGAATTACTCGAACTTTGAAAAGAAATAAGCAGCAGCTGATCAAGTTATTTGTTGCAAGACAGGCTAAGAAATATTCCAATTATAACGCGTGTTGTATTATTAAATCAAGACGCGCGTATCCACCCCGAAAAAATGGTGGAGAAATCCAGTTCAGTATATGTTGTAAAAGACGGCAAAGTATTTCAACAAACGAATATGAAAATATTATCTTTTTCATATGAAAATTATTTTTTATGAAACATTAAAATTCTGTTACGTTGCCCTGAAGAGGTAAAAGACCTATACGTTGACAAAGTACTGAATATTTTTGGTTTCCATATTTTATATTTACGGACCATCGGAAAGTGAAAATGCAATGATGTCTAATTCGGGAATTTATACTTTACAAGTTCAAAGTTCAATAGGAACCAGTTATAGATCATTTAGGCTCGTTTTGTTGAGTAAAACTTGAAGGTGCATTACAGTAACTAGATTATTCAAGAAATTTCGCCTAGACAATTAAGAAAGGTCGGTTACAACAATTGATTCCGAGGCCGTGCTCAAAATCAAAGGGGCAAAGTCGGTGAGTATCACTCCGAGATGATGAAGGGCGTCAAAATTTCACGATGTCGGCAAAAGTATCCGGTTATGCCGATTATCTAACGTTTCTATAATATTTTTTAAAAAAATTTACTCCCCGTAGGATATACTGCAAATAGATGAGGGATATGAATGTTTGCCTTGAATGCTAGTCACAAAAAATGCTGAATATATTTAAATTCACAATTTTCTAATGTTTAACTCCTTCACTTCGTGGTCAGTTTTGACCCGGTCATTTTTATCAAGGGAGATTATGCACCCACCGATGAGAAAATTTGAAAATAATCTTGCACCTCGTGACCAATGACTGGGATCAGATAGCTCGGAATTCAATCGTTTCTTTTTTTGTTGTTTTTTTTTTTTTTTTCGAAATGGAAGAGGTACTGACACAGTTTTCATATCCTCTAAACGAGAACCGCTTCGTTTACTGTTCGAAAACAATTCACAGGACTAATGAAGATGATCAGATTTCAAAATAGCTTTGACATCAAAATAAACAAAACATCACTTTGAAAAAGAATGGGCAAATATGAATTTGGAGAAACCCTCGTGGTCTGGTGGCTAACGTTCCAGACTGTGATATCGAAGGAAGCGAGTTCGAACTACGGTCACGTTATTACATTCACTTTCGGGTTAATACTCTTGAATTCTTTTATCCCACCAGCTGTGTTTGAAATAATACTGCTATTCTTCTTCTAAGATGACTTTAGCATTAAAGGGTGATATGTCAAGATTTAAACCGGCACATAAATACCTAAATGAACAAATGTCTAAGCTAAATATCAGACTCAAGCATTTACAGTTAATTTGAAAGACTCCAAATCCACACTAGATAAATCATTTGTAAGTATAGAACACTCTGCCAGGTGTTTTTGGTGGCAGTGCACATAAAATTGTCGTTTAAAAACTTTGATAGAAAAACTAGTGTTCATTTAACGAATTGATATATTACGTTATAAGTCTATTTTTCACCGCTTCTTTCGTGGCATGTGAACTCTCCTTTATAATAAGCCATAAGGAGGTGCCCGTGGTGTAATTGTTATCGTCGTAGGAAATGAACACGGCGACACGAGTTCAAATCCTGGACGAGACTGATTGCATTTCACATAGCACTAATAGCCTTGGGAAAGGTATGAATCTAATTATTCTCCCTCCAGCTATGGGTAAATAGTTGGACAGACTAGGTTCTTCAGCCTTGGTGAGGCAACTAGTCTAGGAGAAGGAAAACTCTGAATTCAAACCTGTTAAACTCCGCTTAAAAATTGACCTTATGTCATATCCTACCCGAGCGGAGGGGTTAGTAAATAGGATAAGTCATAAGAAAATTCCTAGAAAGAGAGTTTTTAGAATGTTGTCATCATTAAATTATTCATAAGATCGTTGGAAAGTGTTATCCATTAAAGAAAAGTTTTATTTCAAGTGTCCTATGAAGGAAATCTAGCTTTGTTTTATTAGTTAGTACAAAAGATTATTGTAGTGTCTAAATAGAAAAGGATCCCGTATCCCTGTATTTATCAATATATATATATATATATATATATATATATATATATATATATAATGTGAAGAAAAGTGAAAGTGGACACAAAATGTTATTCAAATTTATAAACGTAATTTATTTACGAAACATAATTTTACGTATTTTTTTTTTCAAAAGTGACATAGATGCAAGTATTTTATGAGAGACTGATTGATTTTTCATCAGTAAAAATCGGTCCAAAGAAAAGATAGGTAAAAATATTTAATCTAAAATTTGACGGGTGTAAAAATATTTGATATAATTCGATGACTAGTCTTGAATTTTTACAAGACATTTTCCACGCATTCGTTTTAAAGCAATTGATGTCATCTTTTACGTTTGATGTGGTAATTCTTCATTATCTTTCAGTGGAGGATAACGAACTTTATCTCCTGTTTGCAAAAAGACGTTTGTACATACGATGAATGAAATATTTATCTGATAAATAAAATGTCCAACCTAAACGATTTTTAAATTAACTATTACTATTCACCGTGTGTCAAAAAGTTATGGCACATATTCATAATAATGGGATTAATTATCAATCAAAATCAAATTTAAGAGAAACGGTGACGAATTTTAAAATTTAAGTATAAATCAGCAGCTGGTTTGTTAAAATATAATAGAATTTAATTGTCGTTTTTAAATAAATGATCAATTATTTAATTATTATTAACGGCATTTCAAAAAATATGGGACAATTTTAAGCCTAGCAGTTAAGGAATCGTGTTCATTGTACTTTCGCATTTACATTTTTGTGTAGCCATTTAAAAAAATCTTGTTCACTGTCCGACTGAATAATTTTCAAACAGATTTAATTAATGCATCGGTGGGACCCTAATAAGTACTACTATTCCCAGGTCGGAGTGGATCTGGCAATAATGCCAGTTAAAAAGAACTACATATTGCCCTGATATTGAGATATGATGCCATTTTAAGGTCAAACACAGGACACCTCTTTGGTGAATACTCACCCGCAGAAAATATAATCAGCGTTTTATAAGCCCCACCAACATAGCTGCGTTTTAAAATGATATTAAATGATGCTATTTTGAAAAAAGACGAATTCAAATTATAACAGATATTGAATTCTACTTCACTTTTTATCACTAAAGTTTTTCGAACTATTGTCTTCCGCTTTTGTTATTTCCACAACGTTTCGGTCGATATGTCCTCTGGCCTTCTTCAGGTGTTTGTCGAAACCGGGAACCTTCACGGAACTTCGAACTACGTCCTTTATTGAAACAACGGGGGACGCCTGTTCTGATTCCGTTATTCCTGTATTGTAAGGATTGAACCTGCAGATGATGGTCTCCTTAGATGCTCAGGGAACCAACGCCTATAACCGTTACGCCATGTGTCCTACTGGACAATTCAGAGTGAATTTTTGGGTATTATAAACTTAATGATCTTACTTTTGCTAGGATTACTACTATTATGTATGATTTTTTACCTGTGCTGATATTCAGATTTTTTTTTCTACTTCACTCCATGCAAATTTTCTTCTGAAAACAATAATATATATTATGATGTTATGTATCCGTGGACTAAAGAAGAATATGTTTAATGTGAAAAATTCGGAAAATTTGGAAACACTCAAGAAAATGGGAATGCATTTTTGAACAAAGAGATGAAAGTTGCGTTGTCTATAATTGACGTATTTGAAATAATCCGGAAGAAAGTTGCAAAAAGCACAGAAAAATTGTAAATTCCAAGGAAGAAAGCGAAGCAAAAATAATTTGCGTAATTTCAGACGACAAATGGATTAGAAATAGATAATATGGACATGGTTGAAAAGAGGACATTTGAAAAAAGAAACTAAAACTTTATTAATGCCCTCCCAATACAATTATATAATAGACAATTATAGATAAATGAGGCACATGTAACGTAGTTGTTATCATCAATAGAAATAGACTTTCTTACCCATCCGCAGCTATGGATAATTAGTCGGGCAGATTGGCGTCTCTAGTCTTGTAAGTTGAATAATCGATGTAACTGAAGGAAAACTCTAAATTCAATACCAAGAACTGTTAGTGTGACATTGTGTTCAACTTCATTCTCGCAACTCCTACAGCGACTCTGATTACAAGATGTGTAACATATTGTCTTTCGTTTGAGCATCGTGAAGTGGAAAACCTGCCTCATGGACAATTACTATTATTTCATAATGTCTTACCCAGGCCATAGCCGTGATTCCAGTGAAGACTCACAGTTTTGTGAAATTAACTGATGCCATAGTCAACGTATCGAACAGACTAACATACATAGTATATAAAATTGCAAATCTAACCCATGTAAAAAGAGACCTGACTGCCAGTCACATTATAAACGAATGAATCTTGTTGACCTAGAAAATATGCCAAAACAGGATCGTTACTCCGAGGAAATGCTAACCCAATGATAACTGTTCACATCGAGTTTAAAATACAACAAAGTGCAAATTAAAATATTTTAGAGAATGAGATAATAGTATTTCCAGAAAATTAGTTTTTAAATTCCTACAAGCGATTACGCAAACCAAAGCCACAGGTCAAGCTTTACACTGTTCTAGATTTCATAAAAATCCTCATTTCCCCAAAACTTATTGAAATCTTCCAGAACATACGTGCAAGGCTAAGGAATCTTTTGTTCTAGATTTTATCCATATGCAATATAGAACTAGAAATTGTACTTAGTTTAATACCATAGCATTGTAATATTAAATCTAAAGATCACAAGGTTCGAATAAAATAGTGTGGAAAACTAAGCAGTCTTCATATATTTCCTGAGAAAATATCTATATTGGCAAGAGAAAAAAATCCATTCTTAGTCAGAGAAAATGACTCAGTTTTGCAAGAGGAAAATATCCAAACTTCGCAAGTGAAAATATCTATATTTTTTTAGAGAAAATATCCATTCTTCGTAAGAAAAAATATCCATGTATTTTGGAAGATAGAATATCTATGCTTTGCAATAGAAAATATACATATTTTGTTAGAGAAAATATTCATACTTTGTAAGATAAAATATTTATACTTGCCAATAGAAAATATGCCTAATTTGTAAGAGAAAATGTCCATGTTTTGTAAGAATAATCGAGTAATCAGATGATTTAAATGTTTTGAAATTAGAAACTTTAATCGGCTAAAAATTCCCGGACGAGATCGGTTGAATGTTCATTCTCTGCTCTTCAAGTTCCATGTTTAGTTTGAATAGATGAACTAAAATGGTTACCGAAGAGGAATAAAATACTATTGTCACAAAAATGTGTTGGTGTTATTTGTCAGAAGAAAGTAGTTGGGGTCGCAAAAACGAACAAGAACAAAGTTGATGACACGACAGAAGACACACACAGAGCGACACGAAGCGGCAGACAGAAGAACAAAGTGAGAAGATGGGTTCTTGAAAATGAACACATGACATAGAAGTAAGAAGCGGAAACAGTGTCATAGCATATCATCTGAGAGTTCAACACAGTAAATCAACTCAGCGAGCTAAATTCACATCTTGGACGATACCGTTTACACTTGGCACTAATGTCCTTAAAGAAGACACGAATCCATCTCTATACTCCCGACAAAGCTATAGGTAAATAATAGAACCGACTCACCTTTCTAGCCTTCGAGGTAAAAACAGCAGTTCAAGAAGAGGAAACATTTGTGTCAAAATCTTAGGGACGTAAGGCAAGCAAATCCATTTCATAAACAGTTTTCTTGATACCCATTGCCACCACCACCGCTCCGTAATTATTATTTTGAATGATGAAGCATCCTTCAAAATCTATTCACTAGTAGCCATAGCTTAGTGGTAAAAAACGACATTTATTGTGTTGCGGACGAGATATAATAATGACAAGTGAATGTTATCTTCACACATTTATCGTATATGGGAACCATAACTTACGTTAACATTAAAAGATTGTGGTAACAATCTGAATACCTGTAGTGGAGGAAATAAAGTAGGGTTTAATAGTTCCTTGTATAGAATAAATGCAAGAGCGATTCACCACGAATAAAAAATATTTTAATTGCCTAAATAGAATAAATTCAAGAATGACATGAAATACTAAAAGAGTACATAACAGTTCATGTTAAGAAATATCTTAAAGTTATTGAAAGAGTTGTGAATGTATATAGGTATTAGAGAAATAAAAGTTGTTCTGTGAAGAATTACATGTTCAATAGTGTCATATTCAATGTGACAAAAGGTTACTGGGGCGTAAGGAGTGCACACACGTGAGCTGATGGGGTGCCTGAAGGATAAGACGTTTTCACTTAGGCGCACTCGTGTTATATACTACGTTAACCACACCATCTTGTGTTTATCTGGAGAACTATTTGGCAAACAACGGATGAAATGACTTTTGTGCCACATAGCGTTTTGTAGTTAAAATATTCAGCAAGTATATGATGCAAGTACTACACGTTTCAATTTGAGTGGAAGTAAAGATTTCTCATTCGAAAATCACCCAGAGGGGGTCGTTACATTGGTTTCATACTGAATGCTTTTGTATCAGTCACTCCGTATCCATCTCTAAAAATATTTAGAATTATCGCTATTTAATGACCTAGAAGTGTAGTTGGCAATACAGTATTTTTATTTACTCTTAACTTTTCCAACTGACACACCGTCAAAGATGTGGTACAACTGCGACCCATTCTTACATAGTATCCCATGAGCATATAGCTGATCAGTGCTTCTCAAACTATCTGATGTGGCCGAGCAGGTTATTTGTTTGGTTTCTTTTTTTAATTGCATGTCGACCTTTGGGGGTTATTAAATGCCAACGATATCCTGGTAGAAGAAAAGCCGTCATACGATTAAACTCATAGCTTTGAGGTGAAGGGGATTCATACCTTTCTCCTGTGTATTTGTTGAAAGTAAATGAAATAGCAACATTGGAGTACTAACTTGCTTACTTCGAGGCCGCAGTCCAGCACTTTTACCCTTACGAGACGAGAATTCATCTTTGTACAATATTCTTATTTGTTTATGAGCCTAGAGAATATTGTAAGCATATGTATTTTGATTATTATTTAAACCGGAAAAACATAAAAAAAAGAATACGAAAATAATAATTGTAAAGGATGCAGAAATATTTTATACTTTATCATTTTTTAATTAAATTCTCTATACATTAAGTTTATGTGAAGCTGAAAACTCATTCGTACCAACATCGATGAATTGCGTACCAACACTTATATGCGTAACACGACTTCAAACAGCGCTTGTATAGTTTATCTAGAATGTGGATGCATGCAACAGTCTTCATTTTACACTCTTTTCATTTAGGATAGGTGCTGTAATAAGCTGTATTAGGTACATATGAAGAATAGCGTTGCGACATCAGTTTTAAAGTCGGCGTAAATCTGTAGTAATGTGAAGAGTTTTAAGAAGCTTTGGTGCGCAGGTGGATTTGTAAATTTGACAAACAAATATAAAGATAGTAAATTATAAAATAAAAACAAAATACAAAAAAAAATGTTTTTTTCATTTATTCTACTGATGTCCACAAAATAGACAGCAACACCTGTAAGCATTTCTTATCTTTTCGAAAAGAAAAAAGACGAATGAAAATCAAAGTTTCCCAAATATAATCAAGGGAAAACATGGAACGTCAGGTAGAGAGACAGACAGAATACTGGTAAAATCAATATCTAGATGAACGTATAATAGGACACAAAGTGGTGAGAACTGAAGATATTTGATATACGCAGATCAGAAAAAAACACATATATACACATCTAAACATACACACACATATTCATTCACATCCATGCGCATACCTACACCAGAAAGACTAAAAGATAAATGAATATGTGCAGATAAGCACACACACACACACACACACACACACACACACACACACAAACATATATATATATATATATATATGCATTGTGTCGAATCTTAAATAATATCCGTTTGTAAAAAGTATATTCTAAATAAGCATTTGAAAATTGCAGTGTTTTAAATGAAACCAGATATTACCTGATTACATTCTTATTTCATTAGAGAAAGAGTAAGCATCATAGTTTAATATGTAATCTCAGGTTCTTAAAATAGATTAACTGAAAGTAGATATTCGACTTAGAAGTTTATGGGAGTTTTAAAATGACAAAACGCTACAGAAATAGTTAAGAACATTTCTAGTATTTAAGACCAAAGTGTAAGTACTGACCAGCAAGTTCAAAGTTGGTTTTCAAAGTTTCGTTCTGATGACATGTCAATGAGACATGAATCCAGACCAGGATATTCATCAAACCTCGATGAAGATACTTTCAGGGAATTGATGGAATGTAATACTCGCAAAAATACAAGACAATTAGTACTTGACCTCAACGTATCTCAATTGACAATTTGCCGCCTCTTTAAAAAATATATGAAAGTGAGTAAGCTAGGTGTTGGAGTTACACATATTCTCAATGAGTAGAATAAGGTTGATCACATATCTATAGCGACAAGTCTTTTTTTAAGGTAGAGTATATTCCTCAAGAATATTACAGATGATGAAAATTGATATTTTTATTTCTATGTTCAACGCAAAAGACAAGGATGAATCTCCGCAGCCTTCCTCAAGGGCGAGGCTTAATGGAAGAAAAGTCATGCTGTGTGTATAGTTGGATCACGACGATATTATTCTTTTTGAGTCTTTTTAAAGAGCAATCATATACTCAACATAAACTTATACACTCAACAGCTGCAACGTGTACATGGAACTCTTTTAAGAAACGCCCAAGATTCGCCCAGAGGAGAAAAGTTCTGCCTTCTCCATGAAAATACAAGGTCGAATTCAGTAAGAATCACGAAGGAAAAATATTGGATTTAGGCTGTTTTGTTCTACTCCCTCGACCATTTTCATCAGATCTTGAACCAACGGAATGTAATCTTTTTCGTTTTCTAGAATATTTTCAGTGATAAAAGGTGAAAACCTGAGTGATAAATGGCTAGAGCTGATTCAAAATAATGGCGAATATTCTCTATTTAAGTGAACTAATTTTTTAATTGTTTATGAATAAATCATATTTCACTAAAACGAAAATTATTTATGACTCAGCCCTATATATATATATATATATATATATATCGTCTGAATAATGTAGTTTGCTATTTTTATAAATAAGGATTTTTGATTATCATTTATAAAGCATATAAATCCAAATTAGGATAGTGTAGACATAACTAGATTCAGCGGTGACTGTAAGTTTCACAGCCATGTGATCATCGGACAAAGTGTTTGCTATATTTTTTTATAAAGAGTGTTGAATATCGGAGATAGAGCATGTGTAGATTTTTGTCAGAAAAGTTTCGTTTGATATAAAATGCGTTGTTTGAATATTTGCTTTAAGGATGTCTTAGAAAATTGAGAGCTTTAATCAAAGTCATTAAAATATTTTTACACGTTTTACTGACCCTATATCCAAAAACGGAGTAAAAAGAACACATTTTTTAATTTTTGTATTTGCCTTTCCTTTGAAAAAAACGGAAATTGAAAACTTATTTAGTATACAAAGTAAAATTGACAATATATGAATAATAATTACAATTAAATAAAAAATAGGCAATAGTTCCATATTCATTTGGCACATGTTTATTTTTATTCCTCTTTTTAAATTTTAACTTTAATTATTTTAGACTCTTAAATTTCCTATAACAACAACTAAGCTCGTTTCCAAAAAGGACGTTCTGAAAAGGTAACAGTATGAGGGATAAACACTATGAGAAAACTACTTTGAGACACATATTGTTAAAAAAAAAAAACTCTGTCAGTGATCACGATAACACTTCTTGACAGGTTTGTTAAATCTGGCCTGAAATGAAAAAAGCCGTAAATATGACTGTTTGATGATCGTATTGGCAATTAAATAAAAGCCAATATGACAGTTGACTTTGTGTCCATACTATTTGACTCTACTGGTATCGGTATATTTTAGGGTATATTTTAAATTAACATTATGTGTACCCATATATATATATATATATATAATATCACTATCAAGTGGTATTGACGGCACCAATGTCCTTGACACCTCTCTCTTACTCTCTCTCTCTCTCTTTCTCTTTCTCTCTCTTGCAATACGTCTCTATCACCCATTACTCCAGGTCGGTCCTGGAGAGAGCACCTGGTATATGTACGGTGGTTATGAATGAAATTCTTTACTGGTCAGCTGATACAAGTGTGTCTATGAGCAGCAGTCCATTGGATACCGTTGATTATGAGTTCGACCTTTCTTCTCCAACGTCTTGCTTGGATGGTTTATGAGATGGGAAGCAGGTGGCCTGGCAGAATGTGAAGCCGACATATATGGAAGAAGTGATGTTAAGATACCACTGTTGGGGAAGAAAAATAATATCAACAGTCTCCAGTGGGCCAAGGCGCACAAAGGCTGGATAATAAAGCCGTTGATTAATGATATTTACCCAACCCCTCTGCTCGGGTAGGATATGACACAAGGTCAATTTTTAAGCGGAGTTTAACTGGTTTGAATTCAGAGTTTTCCTTCTCCTACATTAGTTGCCTCCCCAAGTCTGAAGAACCAAGTCTGTCCTACTATTTACTCATAGCTGCAGGGAGATTAATTGGATTCATACCTTTCCCAAGGGTATTAGTGCTATGTGAAATGCAATCAGTCTTGTCCAGGATTTGAACTCGTGTCACTGTGTCCATTTCCTACGACGATAACCATTACACCACGGGCACCTCCTAAAGCTGTTGATTAATGTCCTTTGGACTGACGAATCAAAGTTCAAAATCTTTGGCTCAAATACTAGGTTCTATGTGAGGCGAAGAGTTGGTGAATGATCAGCAACCCCTTGTACAACAGATGCGTAAATCATGGAGGAGGATAGGTTGTGGTGTCGGGGTGTTTGCCAGTTGCAAACACGGGGATTTGCACCAGGTGAATGGCAAACTGAATCTGACAGGCTATCACAGCATCACGCAATCCCATCTGGAATGCAGCTTGTGGGTCAAGGATTTGTACTCATGTAAGATAATGACCCAAAGTAGACTAGTAAACTCTGCTTGATGTATATTAAAAGCAAAGAACAACAGCACATGCTTCAGCTAAAATATTGGCCGACGCAATCAGTAGACTTAAACCCCATTGAACACCTGTGGGATAAACATATCCGTTAAGTCAGAATTAAAAAAAACCACAAGTACAGTTCATTTCTGTCAACTCTTACAAGACAGGTGGGTATGACAATCTCACTGTACCACCAGTCTTTTTTGGAAAGAATGCCGAGAATTTGATAAGTAGTGATAGTGGCAAATGGGGGTGATTTTGATGAATAAAAACTTTGAAAAGTTTTTTTTGTGTTTTTTTAAAAATTAATTTGTATTTAATGTGGCTCAGAAAGATTTGTATTTAGTACAACAAATAAAACCATTCTGGTTCTTAACTTGTTTCATAAAAATAGCGCTTAAAATAAGAAATTGATGGCTCCAAATACGTTTAACTGGTAGTGAGTATGAATATATATATATATTGTCATCCACAGACACACTGTTTCGTTGTATCACAAGGCTTCAGGGAGGCTAGACACGTACGACGCTTGAAGTTGGAATCGAAACTCGCCCAAATTTACGTTAGACTTAGTATCAGACAGCTCGGCCAACAAGCGTACAACGTCAGCAAGGGAATTATAAGGTATTAAGTAGCAACAGCAGCCGCCGCGTTCTTTGGTTTACATTTTATACCTTACCAGATACCAGAGTGCTCATTTCTTTCGAAGAGCTTTACACACACACACACGCACGCACACACACACACATACGCACACTCACGCACACACACACACACACACACACATATATATATATATATATTAATCTTTATATCTAATCTATAATTCTGTTAGTGTGAAAAAAAAACAGGTTGTACAATTTTCAAATTCTTCAAATTGATATCTGGGAAAAAATTCAAAGAAAAAAGATTAGACAAAAACACACATGCAACTAGAAAATAAGCAAGCAGCACGTATGTCTAGTCAAAAGAAAAAAAACACTGACAGAATTACCTTAGCTAAAACGTTATAAAGTGCATAATATATGAGTCCGAGATAATATAATTAAAACAATTCCTACATGGCCACGAGCTAGTCTACCTAGGTTTTACCAAACGGCTCTTTAGGTTTGCACTGGCTTTATTTCCTAAAATTTGGTACAAAGAAAAATCATACAAAATTTAGTTGAGTATGAAGCCACAAAAGTTTTGAAGTGGAGGGGACGGACGGAGATTGTGATATCTAGAGGGTCCTAGCTGACCACATTCACCGACCCAGACACACTATACAATAAAACACAACCATGCATCAACAAGCACGCAAAAATCACAAAAATACAATATTCGCTCTATGAAAACCTACTTAAAACGAAGTGAAATGAATGGTTTATTTACAATGAAAGCATATATACAATTAAGCATTGATGTGGAAAATGACCCCACCTAAAAATGGTAAAAACAAGGATAAAACCCCGTTTGGTTACCTTCCAATCCCCACGTCTATGATGTGGAGAGCAGACAGTTTTCCAGTTGCCGAGCGGAGCGAAAAAAAAAAGCCGAACTATCCCTATGGGGGAGGGTGGATGTAAACTAATGGGATAAAAGAAACGAAGGAGAGGGGGCAGCAAGGAATGGGTAACATGGATTACAGTAATGGGGGTCCAAGATCCTCAAAAAGATGTGACTGGAGGATGCTTAAGGTGATAAAAGAATGGGGGATGGGGGAGATCTTGGAAACTAACAACTAAGTGATGGGGCAAATGACACACCTCAAACAGATAACTAGAGAGTAACTTATCGGTGGGTGGGGTACCGAAGGCCCCAGACCATCGTCACCATGTTCAGGAAGAGGAGTGAAGAAGGACTCCAATGTTGCCCCCTTTCGTATGACCAGGCTCACTGTATACACCCACCTTTTGTCGATGTTATTTTGTCTTTTTTTTCGCATCTAATTTTGACCCTAAGTTGATGCCCAAAGAACAAAATCAGATCACTATGAGAAAATTTTTCACCATCACACATTTCCTTTTTTCGCGTCTCCCAAATCACCATTCTAGCTACAGCTAGGATAGCAAGAAACACCACGCGCTTCTCACCTTGATATGGAACATCAACAGTCCCCTATGTAACCAACGTCAAACAGCATGAGCTGCTTGAAGCTGATGCGGGCCGCCCACTGCCCAACGAATATCCACAACAGGTGAACCCACTCGCAGTAGTGCAAAGCTGTTTCCTCTAAACCTCTGCGGCAGCAAGGACAGTCATGCATGTCTGCCAAGCTCGCTCTGAAAGACCAGTCTTTAAGAGGCAACGTGTTCCGGGCAAGCCGCCAGATGAATGAGTTATTCAAGAAGCTCAAGCTCGACGCTCAATTCCATTGAGAAAAAATATCTCCCAGCGACCAGCCAAGTAGCTCCACGAGAGGATCCAAAGCGGAACCGACCACTAACTCCCGATATAGTTCCTTTCAGGGCCGAAAAAAGATCTCTGGACCCAGGAAGGTTACGGAGGGCGTTACGGCAATCGCTGGTGAACGGTACTTCATCCCTAGACCTACGAAGATCCTCGATATTATGATTGGAATTCAGGCGAGGAAAGAAGACTCCCACCTTTTGTCCCCACTCCATGTGCCTTGATAAGGATCGGCCCAGGTAAGCGAGTCTTTTAGCAGTGGATCAGTCATTCCTAGTACCCCATTTTGACGGCGTTGGTAGCAGACCTGTCAACAGTCCATCGGACTTCGACCGTTCCAAAGTAATTTGGAGAGGGATTGTCTTAGTGCCATCCAGTGACTCATAGGCAGGGGAAGCACGAACAAGTGATATAGGATCAAGGGGAAGATGTACACGGCGCACACCTCCGCAGTGGAGGCCAACACTGCTCCACGAAGATTAGCCGGGACATTACACACTGTAACACGGATTCTACTGACATCCATGTATTCCGGCGGGAACCGGAAAAATTTTGTGGTGATACAACATTCGACCAGCTTAGCTGCCTGTTCTTTTGTTGGTAGCAGCACATCCCAAGTTGCAAAACTTCGTCGGCAGAAATTCTGCCCTGGGATGCCTGCTGTGCGCATAACCTCTTCAAATGTGTCCTTCTTTAACCCTGCAAGTCTCCTCGTTTTGATATCTTCGATAATTAGCGAAATAATTCGGGGTTCCATGGCTTCGGGTATCTCAGGGATGGGCAAAATAACATTGTCTTAGAAATATGGGGCATACTTGGCCACCATATCCCTATCGTATTCCTTCGAGCTTTTCTGTGAAACTTTCCAGGAGGTTGGTGTTTTACTCTCTGTTGGTCTTTGTCCTGGTTGTATAGGACTGCCCGAAGAGATTGATTCTTGTGTTTTTTCTTGCGAAGTGACAGGAAGGGCTTGCTCATTAGCACTTTCCTTCTTGGTTGCTTGTTCTTCCGGCTTGGCTGTGAAGGCTTCCTTTGAGGGCTTAGATATTTGTCGACCCTCAGAAGGTTCTGGGGACACCCCAAAAAGGATATGAGAATTATTTGGGGAATCCATTATCGGCGGGTCCTCCATGGTTGCAAAAAGTAACCAGGAGGGGAAAATGAAGTACTTGTGATATGTGAAAACGTCACCAGAATAATAAAGAAAACGACAAATACACATTCGCGGCCTTCAATTACTGATGAAATCTAGCAACTGGACCTAGTACGAGGGAAGTGGGGAGCATCATCGTCCAAATTCTAGCCAAAGATAGGTGGCAATAACCCAATACTGAACCACGAAACGAAAGGAAAAACTTTGGCTCACTTAAAAAAAGGGCTCAAGCAAAGAAACTCTGGCGGTAAGTAATCCAACCCCATGCCCGTAAATCGGCTCATCAGGATTGCTACAGTGAAGTGGGTGAGGATAAAACACATTTTATTGATTTAAAAGACCTTTCACCTAAACAAAAATTACCATAAAAAACAACTCTATTAGAGAAACCAATGAAATAAATATTTCAATTTTTTCTACGTTGAATACTTTTTATCAATCCTTTTATTCACTAATTAACCAATTTTTCCTATGTCTGCAAATATTACATATTTCTGACCTTTGATTAAGCAATTACTTTGGTTAATTATATGTAGAGTTAATTTTTCCTCCATTTATAGTTTACAATATACGTAGCGTATTCAATAAGTTTCCAGACTTTTTGTACCGGCATTTAAAATTGTCATAGACACTTGGAAATTCAATATGTTATTGCTATACATCTTATGAGATGACTGACCAATATTTATGATTTCAGGTTCTAATGAACAGCTACAGCAGGAATTGGAATACACTCTACTAAACCTTGATTGTCACAGCTGGTGAATTTCAAAAATGCAATCTGGACGTCAGGAAGAACGATATGCACTAAAATTCTGTTTTAAACTTGGAAAAATGCCACAGAAACGTATGAAATGCTTCAGGCTGCTTTTCGACCATCTTGCATGAATCGAGCATCAGTTTTTGAATGGTTTAAGAGATTCAATGGAGGCAGGGAGTCTGTGAGGGATGATGAGAGGTGTGGGAGGAGTAAGGAAGTCAATATACCAGAGTTGATTGGCCAAAGAGTTAGGGTCAGGGTTAGGGTTACTATGTTGAGGTTTTAAGGGCGTTCAGGAAGAGATTCCGTCGGAAGAGGCCAGCACTCTTCAAATCGAGTTAGTGGCATTTCCACCAGGACAATGCATCAGTCCACAACTCCATCCTTACCACAGTCTATTTGAGCAATATGGGCATCAAGACAGTTTCTCAGCCTCCCTATAGTCCAGACCTTGCTCGCTGTGACTTTTGGTAATTCCGTAAGGACAGAGGCTGTCGTTATGAGACAATTGAGGAGATGAAAGAGGCTGTGACGAAGGTCATTGACACGCTCACACAAGAGGACTTCTACGGGGCCTTCTCGAAGTTGTTGGAACGGTACAACAATTGCATTGCAGCCGGAGGAGATTAGTTCGAAGGGGACTAGAGTTTCATGTGTGTACTATCAATAAAAGCGCCCATGCGAAAAAAAAGTCTGGAAACTTATTTAATGAGTTTTGTATATCCTCCCTTATATTTACTGCACGTTTTCCCATTTTGATATATTTTTATATATCTATACCAATTTCTGTTTTTTTTAATTGGAAGGTAGAATCGAAAAATATAATACCAGGTGCTTTATCACACTTAAGGACCCAAAAACTGACATCCAGATTAACCCAACTTGCAGATTAATCAATCCCTCTAAATCACAAATGGGTAAAGTAAGTAAAATTATTTTGCAGGACGTTTGTGCTACATTGATAATAGCTTTAAATACAAATCAATGGCGTAGCACTGAAGATTGTATTAAATGGTTTAACAACCTTGAATGAAATGATAAATGTTCTTTTACTAAATATGATATTAGGGAAAAATGCAGTAAATAAAGCTTTAAAATTAGCTTAAGAATACACTAGAATATCTGACGATAAAATGAATATAATTAAGCACTATCGTAAATCCCAACTCTACCTTAATGAGGAATTAGGGATCAAAAAAGGAGTCTGTAGAAATTTGGATAATCCAATGGGTTAATACGAAATGCCGAATTATCAGAGTTGGTAGGGTGCTTGTTGCAATATAAACTTAATGATATAATCGATTCCGGTCCCCGTGGACTTTATTAGGATGATAGACTGATTATAATAAATAATTGAACTCTCAGAAAAGGAGATAAGAAAGAAACTAGATTGGTTATTTAAGAAATTCAGATTCAAGTTAGACATTCATGTTAATTTGAAGATTACTGATTATTAAGATGTTAAATTTAACTTATACGACGGGACGGTGTCCCCTTTTAGAAAAAAAAAACGATCAATATCCATGCTACATAAATGTATGATCTCATCCCCATGGGAAAGTCTTTCAACAAATCCCTAATAAGGTCATCAACAAATCTATCAAACTAAGATATTTTTACTCAAAATAAGCAAGATTATGAAATATCCTTAAAAAATAGTGGATATAAAGAAAAACTGATATATAAAAGTAGAAAAGACAATATACACACATACAGAATAGAAGTCATAATAAGAAAAGGAAAATCTTTTGGTTCACACTTCCAGATAATATGGCTGTAGCCACAAAAATAGGGAGAGAATTTTTTTGAATAATTGGAAAAAGATTTCCTAAGATGAGTAATTTATCAAAAATATTAAATAAAAACACCATGAAATTAACTTACAGCTGTATGCCTATCATTTCCACATTATTTAGTCGACGCAACTCAAAAAGCTAAAGAGAAATAAAAATACTGATCCCCACATATAACTGTTTTAAGAAAGAAAACTGCGTATAAGGCTGATGTACCCAACACGAGCAGTTGTAGGAGGAGATATTGTGTTTTGATATTTAATTTCCATTTTGTAGTGGTATATTTAATAATTTACGAAGCTCTTTGCTTCGATGTGGCACAAGGCCGAATGAATGGGGCGCCCAATGTAGTGGTATATTTAATTTGTTTTTATATGTGGTTGAGTGTTCTCACAAGTCGGAAGGTCACCATTTATAGCGATGGAGATATTGTTATTATTATTATTATTATTATTATTATTATTATTATTATTGGGATTTTTAGGTTTAGGTTGGTTTTGCTTTGGTTATGTTGGTATTTCGTTGGTTGCGTTGGTATTTCGTTGGTAGTTATCCCCTCACTAAATGTTGATGGAAAATAAAGGTGATGGAGAAGAACGAAGACGTCGTTAGGTTTTAAATGAAGGTTTTAATAACAGCATGAAGTAAAGGATTTTACGCTGGTATGCTGCGAAACTAGTAGTAAGGAAAGAAGGTAGGAAGTTTTTAGAGTGTATCATCTAATTTGTTTTTAACTAGGATCCCTTGGTCTAGAAGAATAGACCCAAGGGATCCATAAACTGGATGGCTCTACTCATAATGGTTGATGCTGCTACAGCTATTCAGCATTTTTGAGTGAGAGAGAGAGAGAGAGAGAGAGAGATTCACGGGCTTTCTCCAATTTTTGGTGCTGCGAGGAAATATGGTTCGGGCTGAATAGGACAAGTCATCCTGATTGGGTGAAAATGTTCGGCGTCTCTAACGGTCAAATTAAATTACGCGCTAAACAAAAATTCAAGTTTCTTTCTGCTACACAGTAATAGTAACAATAGGAATGATAAAAAAGTGTATTTCGGTTCAACGCAAGTCCCTGTCAAAGATATTACGATCATAAAAGTAGCTTCGTAAACGAAATATATAAAGAAAAAAATTAGAATGTTCAATTAAGTATGGGATTTCAAAATAAATTTTGTATAGGTCCTATATTAAAATGGGAAATCGTGAAAAGACAGATATAAGGGGGAATAGATATTGTAAACTATGTATGGAGGAAAAATTAATAATAGATACAAATAATAAACCAAAGGAATTGGTTAACCAAAGATTTGAAGTATTTAATATTTGCAGACATAGGAAAAATTGATCTCAGTATTTGTCTCTCTTTTGCCTTTTATTTTCACCCTGTGGTCCACCGGAATGGGAAACTACACTAAATGCCAAGTAATTTTTTTTCTATTTTTGATTAACGTAAAATATGTTCTTCTGGTCGAGATTAGATGATTCGTTTCACATAATATTTCGTTGCTCTTTTCAATTTATTTCCCTTCTCTACGCATTCCCCAATGCGGTCCAGTCTTTTACAATCTTATTTTCTTGACATATATTGTAACTCCATCTCTCATATATAACACCTCGCGCATAATCATCAATTTTCTTGTCCTTTAATACATTCGTCTGAGTTCCGCTCTTGTCCATTCAAAGAATTATGGTGACTATCTAATACTACCCAAGAGTCTATCCCTTGGATGAAACTTCTGCTGTTAAACTTTGTTTCAAGACTTATAAGGCAAGTTACCTTTTATCATTGCTGCTGTTGTTGGTAATTATCACTTTGTCTTGTTTTCTGGCGAGGATGAAGTGATCTGCTTGAATCTTAAAATCATAAAGAATTTTATGCGTCTTATTCTCCAGGATGGATTCTGGTTACTGCATGTACCATTTGTTTGTTAGGTGAAATTTCAGTTTCTTGCACGGTTCCGAATTGATCACCTTTCCCATCCGTTTTTTTTTTCTAAGCCTTAGTTTGTTACATTTGCTTATTATGTGATCAATCGTTTCGTCTCTATCATGTCTATTATCACTCAATCAATACTTGTAATTATGCGGCATATTATCGATTTTTGGGTGAGATATCGTGCAAGATTTGGCCAGTTTATTGCTTTAATTATATGTACAATTGTTTTTCTTCCCATTTCTGTTTCCAATTTATTCCTTTTCTTTTCATCCACATAATGTTATTGGCCGCTGTAATTATCCCTTCTTTGTTCTATTTTATATTTTCTTCGACTTCTCGTATGGATTCATCTCGGCTATCTTCAATGTTTCCCTTGGCACATATAGCCTGTCTTTGCCATCGCTCCGATGTAAAGCCTAGTGCCTTGGCATTAAATTTCTTGTCCTCTCGTCGATTTGCTTAAATTTTTTCCTTAACTATTTCAGAAATGGTCCCGATTATCTTACATCTTTATTTCTTTGAAGAGATTTCTGTGCAAGAGTTTGCTTTCGAGAAGTTTTCTCGTTCGACTGAAATACTATTTTCTAATTTTTTTCTTTCATTTTTTTCCGTTATTTTGTGTCCTCGTCATTATTCACAACTTCTTGTAATTTTTCTTCTCTCAAAACGTTCTCATTCGGTCGCTCTGTTCCTTCCGCTGGTTCTTTTTCCCTATTTTTCAACATCAACCAAGCACATTTGTCTATGTCAAACTCCATTCCTATATCCTGGCTGTATGTTCTTATTGATTGTATCAAAGTACCTAATTATTTTTCTTTTTTTTTTGTCAACAGCTTATCATCCCAATACATGAAATGATTAATATTTTCAGTGATTTTGTAAATTTGTAGCTCCCTGTGCATTTCAGAATTATGTAATTGTGTATAATCGTTGGTATAACAAATAGTAGTGACTTGATAGAGGATTCTTGAAAGATACCTATAAGGATTTCCCGCTCACCTAGAGTTTTTCTTCGTGTCGATTTCACTTTCCAGTTTTTAATGGCTTTCCTGATGAAGTTTAGAAATCTGATATTTTGAACATTTTCCGGTATTATTTTATCAAAGATTTTGGGACAATGTCATAGGCCTTTCTCCTATGTCGTATTGGGTTCCGAGAGAATGTGCTTATCTATATATAGTAGGCTAACTTTTTCACTTTTTCTTCAGAGGCATAATTTCTGTTCTTCTGATATGACAATAAGAGGTATTTCCTGGTGCTAAAAAATTATGGAGAGAATGGGGCATTATTTTCAATAAGGAAAATGTAATTTTCCTTTTATAAAAATATAAAAGATTTATTGACATTGAAAGAAATTAAAAAGTCGATCGAAAAGGTCAGTGAGGGACTAGTACTAACTGAACTTTCAAATTCTTTTAACAAAAGTATGAAGGTTCAAAGGGCATTGACCTATTTAAAATCATGACATCACGAACTAAGACTTGCCCACCTGTTGGGCTTAAAAGGTCAAATTTGGGCTTCGGATAGGTCAATCAGACCTTTGATCTGTTGTTTTTGTTACAGTGAAAAGAGATACTCCTTCCACAAGGTGTTGGCTAGAACCCTTAATTAGCCAAGGCCCTACATTAAGACATGATTAGATGGCCAATTCAAATCTGATACGTAGAAAGGATACTCTTCTCACAAACGTTGATCAGCATATTTGATTGCCTGACTAATCATATAATAGCAGAAGAATACGAAATGAACTGTGATTGGTTAGACGATCGAGAAAGTTTTTCTCGATGAAAATACAGGTTTTAAAATTGGAAGAGAAGATATCCGATGTCCATACCGAAAACAAGAGAATTAGAAATCCCTCCCTGCACAGAAGCATCTCCAAAAAAAGCCTCATTCTTCGAAAATTTGTGTAACTTGGAAAAACTGCACCAGCCAGATACCTTATTTGTCTGTTTCTCAAATGCAACAAAAAGTTATACAATTTACACACACACACACACACACACACACACATATATATATTATCGTTACATCATTGTATTTTGATAAATAATCGTTAATTGTTAACTGGGAATTTTTTTTTATCTTTGAGCTGTTAACACCCAGGAAACTTGTTCCAACGAAACACCCTGAACGTTAGAAGCTCTTGATATATTGTGCCATCAACCATCGGTAGATGTTAAAAAAAATATGTGTACACAGTGGGAACTGATAAACGAACCAGCCGGAAATGCATGTGCTAGTCAAGAATCTAAAACGACAATCAAGCACCGTGACTAGCATAGGATCACACCGAAAATAGTCTGTCGCATACAAGCGAGTACCCCAAACGGTTTTTCGCTTTAAATTTATCAGTTAGTCTTTCATTGGTGTCTGAGCGAGAGTAAGTCTCTTCAGGTTTCCTGGATTTTTCTCAATATTCTAGCAATTTCAACAGTGTCCTCGACTGTAAGGTTACGATTCTTCATCTGATCTTTAATTCCCTCTGTATATTTTCTAAGCCTTTAGGAACAACTTCAAGTGCACTAGCTACAATTAATATTACCGTAAATTTCTTGATCAACACCTTTTTAAAATCCATGTATCCATCTATCTTTTCACTTATTTTTTTTATAGTTCTTTTTTTATTTCTAATTCATTTAGACTAGACCTGATTTTCTTATCGGGATTAAATAATCCGTTTGCATTTTAAAATTCCAGAGAATTATATGGATCTCATTTTCTAGGACGTTTGTTCATATACCATTTTGTTGTCTTATCAAATTTTATCTAGCACAGTTCCTAAATGATCAACTTCCCTATCCAGTCATACCTACTATTGTACTTCTTTTGTGCTAGTTTGCTGCTATTATTTTTTATTAACAATTTCATTCTTGTTTCTACACTTAACCTACACTTCCTATAATGCAGTCTATCATCAATTTTTGCTTCGATATAATCAGTCAATATTATTATTGTTATAATGATTATAATTATAATTTTAATCCTTACGAGATTTTACACCAGTTTTAACAGGGGGATTTTTACTGAGGTATGAATGAGACAAGTTCCCTTAAAACTCCAGGACATTCTAAGTATTATTGCTGATTTTAATAGCACTGTGACCTGGCTGTTCCCGATTTTGTCTCTGATGTCTTGTTTCCCAAATTCTTGTGGCCGTTTCAAGTGAACCAACTACAAGTGGTATCGACGTTATTTTCTTTTTTTGCACTTATTTTAGCTCTCTATGATGGGAAAAGTATCTGTCTATGTTTTCGCTTTCTTTTATGTTCATCCCATGATTTGCTGGAATGGCTAAATCCACAGGCACCTTTTTTTCTATGTCAGCTCTTCTAACCGGGATTGGGTGCCCTTTTGTATCAGAAACCCCCCCCCTGAATTTTATAGGTCTCATTTTCTAAGACAGATTCTTGTTTGCGCATTTTATATGTGTTCAAATTATTTGCTTTTCAATTATGTCTTTACAAGCTTTTTAACTGAATTACGAGAGACAGCGAACTTTTCAGTCTTATAGTATTTTTCTAAGTATACTAGATGAGCTATTGCCATTTGTGGTAAAGAAGAATCGCTAAAAGAAACTAATAGCTAACCACACAATTTAATATTTTTACCTGGAACTTCCTTAAAACTTCTCAATAGAACATAAATGTATACATCATTCCCATTTATGAAAGTCTATTATATGTATAACATCAATAAAATAAAGAGATACTGAAAACATTCGTCCACATAAATACTAATTCAGCCCAATTTTATTTACTACGCAAATTACACCAGACAAATAACTCAGCAAGACCAGTAATCTCGTAAATCTACTGCCACATTACCAACATATCCAAATACGTGGATCACTCCATACAAACTTTTAGAAAGCAAGGTAAATCCTACATATATAAAACTACTGATTTTATCAATCCAATTAACATTAAATTGATTCCCTCAAAAGACTTATACGATACAAGCAACTCCCAACACACCAATGTTAAACATGGGGATGGAATAGTAGCACTTTAGGAAAGCTAAAACAATAGAACTATAAATAACTCATTGAAAGAAACTTCTACCATCATCATCATCATCAAGTCACACTGATAATATTGATTCCCTTGATACTCTCTTTCACCATCCGTCCCTACTGTCCATCGCTCTGGGTAGATGCTCAGCATGGCATCCCATGTCCGAACGTAGTTAATACATATAAGTTTTTAATTGTCAGGCAACATTAATGTGGATGAATTCATATGAGAATGTCACTTAAGAGTTCGTCCCTGTTGCTAAATGTTCAAGATGTCTTGTTCATCGAATTCAGATGGTTTGTGAAATGATTGATAGGTTGTCGTACAGGTGATGTTTTGTGGGTTACTTCTTCCACGATTTGATTAAAATAGCCCGATGCCTTTTTTCTGTATCACCAATTTATCTTCTTCACCAATCATAATGTAATAGTCCATTAGGTGCAAGTAATCAGTAGTACTGACACGGCTACGGCTTGGAAAAAATTCCAGATTTATTTTATCAAAGAGAACAGATTTCAATATTATATATAAAGTGTCAATAGCACTCCATGTCTTTCTTATGCGGAAAGAATCGTCGTGGGATAGTGGTTAACGTGCTGGACTGTGACATCCCAGTGAACGACTTCAAACTCCATTCGTGGTTTTACGTTCAATTTCAGACTAAACATCCTTATCCCTCCATCTATGGTTTAAATTAGTCCTACATCTGTTCTTCGACAAGGATAGTTTTAACATAAAATAACCCTTAAAAATTGATATGCCATTAAAACAAAGAAAATAAACCTTCCCTATGCGTATGTTTACATCGCTTTCAGTAGATGAGGTATTGCTACCAAAGAATGTGAACTTGTCACCTAATTTCATACGTTTTGAATTGAATGTGGAAGTGGCTTTATCTTGTTTTAATACAGGAACTCTGTATTATGTTTCTTTATGCAAAAATTATTATAACCCTTATGCGACGTATATTAACATTTAAAGATTTCAATACATATTTGAAAGATATACACCAAAGTTAAAAATGGCGCTATGGACAGCGATCGAAGCGTCTAACACATACACAAACACCCCCCCATATATATATATATATATATATATATATATATAAAGAAATTTGTATATACACGTAAATTTAAAGTGACTGTTTGTTTGTTTTTTACTCTTGATATGTTATATAATTACGGAATGATTTTTTTTTAAATTAATCATTTTTCGTTAGTTATAATTTATCATTCGGTTTGGTTGGGCTTTGAAGTATTCGGCTCTTAGTGCAGGTGCACACATATTTAGTATAGTTTACGCTCGTGCGCAGAGGATATGACAATCACAAATATCATAATAAAAACCCCAGATAGGAAATAGTCTGGGGTGTGAATTACGTTATGTGCGGAAGCGATGGGCTGAGAATTTAGTAATTTTGAAAAAGACGTTAGTTGAGATTCGACACTGGGCCGGGCCAGTCCAGCTGGGGGTTTACTGTGGACGATGTAGGAGACAGTTGTTTTTTCTGACAGTTGAAGTTGAAGTCTGATAATGGAGTGCTGCAGATTTCTAACGACAGAGATCTTGGGGCTACGGGATGCGCAGAGCGTTTGTTGGGTCGGATAATACAGTCAGCATAGTAAAAATTGTGTCTCTCTCTCCTCGTGTCGAAAAACTAAAGTCAAGAAGTTAATAAATGCATCGTACCTGAACAACGGAGAGTCGCCAGTGTTTTGTATTTCCCTGCATCTGTGTAGTTGTATTGTGACTATACAGCAGATACATCGATTATATTCTTTATCAACCGTCACCATCCTAAGAAACTTATTCTTTATAATAATAATAAAAATATTAATAATAATCAAATCGTAATCCCGCGTAATATTCAATTATACAGTTCTCTCATTAGCGGAAATAATTAAGAACTGCTAAGAAACCGTAAAAATAAAACCCGATGTAAGAGATATATTTCTAGAACCGGCTTGCATACATTTAACCGAATCAAATCTATAAAGTAATAAATAAAATTTTACTGACCATTCAAACGTACAGATTCCATTGTATATACAAAAATACACTAATTCCTTTAATTGTTCTATAAACAATAAGAACTTAAGAATATACTCCGATTCAAATATTAATAACAAAATATAAACTATTATATTGCGCTTATTACTTTATAAATACTGAAGTAAATCTTGAAAAATAGAGTATTTTTTTCAAAAAGACAACGATCTTAATGAAGGTCTCAAATTTCCTCAAATAGACATGATCTAACAAGATCTATCAATCATCGCATCCGTTCTAGAAATGCATAAATGTACATGGATATTACATCTTAAAACATTTATTGTAAATGGATTTAACAGCTAATTAAACCACTCAATAAACATTACTTTCTAGTATTTAAAAGGTTTTTAAAAAATATTTTCAAATTCATTTACTGATTTTCCTGCTTTATGACATCTGAAAAAGATTATTAAACATGTGCAACATTAAGTGATTAAATTCTCGAGGAATGAAATTCAAGTTTCAATCATATAAAAGTATTCCTGTGGTATTCATACCCCTATCAGTCTTGAAATGTAAAAACAATCTTGAGATAAACATTCCCAGGTGATGCTCGAAGTATGAAAAAGGTCGGGATTTTTTAAAAATCATTTATATATATATATATATATATATATATATATATATATATATATATATATATATATACTATCAATGAAACAATACGCTCATGTTTGTTGGTAGAAAAAATCATATATATATATAACGTTTGATTAAATAATAAAGGCACATATGGTCTGTGTAATTTTATAAGGATACTTTCAAGTTTCCTATCAAACCTTTTCGTCTTAGGTTGGAATTGGTTGATGTATTTACCGAAATTGTCCCGGGCGCTTTTCGAGTTTTCCTAGGCCATTATGATAAGTTTTATAATACTCTAGTAAGTAAGTAAAGTTGACGACCATAGTCGAGGGTGACCCGAAGGCTCCCTTTTCGATAGCTTACCACACCAAGGTGTAGGGAAGGGCGCTACTCCTTTCCCTGGATTGCTCCACTTTACCCTTGACCCGAACCTTATAATGTTGAGTGTTAAGCAAGGAGGCATCAAGTACCATTTTTTGAGTCTTTGGTATGACTCGACCTGGGATTGAACCCAGGTCTCCCGGGCCATTGGCGAACATTCTAACTGCTAGACCAATGTCCGGTACTATAATACTCTACTGGCCAGTAATAGAGCACATTTTAGGAAAAACATATTTTATCGATGTATTAATACACACAAACATATGTGTCTGTGTGTGTGTCTGTGTGTGGGTGTGGGTGTGTGAGCATAATGTTGACTATCAACGTTTATGTATCTATTCTTTCTTTCATTATATATATATATATATATATATATATATGACTTTCGTATACTAATTAAGTTACAAAATTCCCACGGGCTGTGCTAATCTTGATAGTACTGTGTGTTTATTAGGAGTATCATGTTAGTATTAGAATATGAAAAAAAAAACTAAGAAAAAGATGAAGAAAATATCGTTGAATTTCTCCACATGATGAAGGTCGTGATAGTCTCCGAATAGAATTTATTAAAATGTCAGACCTTTCCAAATACCTGCTACATATTCAATTTTTTCTTTTTCTTTTTTGCTTTTTTCCTCTTTTCCATTTTTTCTTTTGATTTTGTTTTAGTTTCTCCACAAACAAATGTCAACCGGATTTTCTCTAGTTCCGTTCAATGTTTCTGTTGGAACTTCGACGCCATTTCTCAGAATCTATATTATTCTGCTTGTGTTTTGTCCGTTCTTTCGTTACGTTCATTTAAACCCCCACGCATCCAAACGGGATATTCGTTCACCCTCCCACTCGAACAAGTGAGATATTATTCTAAATCTTCTCCCTGCAGTTGAGAGGGATATTTTTCCACTTGGGATATATTTCAACATAGATGTTGATTCTTTATATCAAACACTGCAATCAACTCCAAGAAAACTCACATGTGCTACCTTTATCCGGCCTCTTTAAGTCACTTTGTAAACGCAAATTATGGTAGATTGGTTTGCTGGTGATCTGATGATCTCTAAGAATCTGATGAGCTCTGAAGATCATATAAGTTCTGATGGCTTAAAACTAAAAAGAAAAAGAGCCCCGAAGATTCCATGATAGAAGCAATCCCATATAAGGTCATCCACAGAAGGATCCGATTCGTTCAATCAGAACTCATCTGTGTGGCTAGACATACTAGCCTCCGTAGCTGGGATCGAAACCTGGTTGATTCAAACGTCAATCCAAGCCTCTACCCCTCAGCCACGAGGAAACAGCGGCAGCGAAGTAAATTTTTAAACGGTTATGAATCACAATTACTATTGTTTACATACATCCGCTTAACGGCTACCGAGAGCTCAATTCGTATATGAAGAACCTTGCAACAAACACTAATAGTAACGGATATATATATATATATATATATATATATATATATATATATATATATATATATATATATATATGTATCACAGAGATAGACTCTATAGCGTGAGATCTAAAGTGTTTGATTGTGACATGTTTTTAAGCAAGTTCGAACTCAAGTCGTTCTATTACGTTCACTTTCAGACTTATACCCTTGTAAAAGGCAAGAATATTCTTTTCCCCTCATTTATGGGTTAAATAGTGTCATATACTCATTTGCCGTATCATAACGACTCAATAATACTAAAGAAAGACGCATGAAGAAAGGACGCAGGAATGAAGGACGCATGAAGGATAACGCAGGATAAAGACGCAGGAAGACTTCTTTTCAAATATATTTACCTCTCACTTTATTGCAAGGGTTTCGAAAGGGTTGTTGAAGGGTTGCATGTGAGAGGATGCTGGAGACCGAACATAAACTTCATATTTTGACCCCACTGTTATGACCGTCACGTTGTGTCTTTCTTGTTCTCTTAGATGCTCAACCAGAGGTCTTGGGGTCCATTCCATCGGGGCTTTTCCGAGAGCTCCCCCGGTCGGGTGTGGCCTTCCTTACCACATCTGGTCTCTACTGTCTGGAAGTCTACTGGCAACTGCTCTGGGACCCAAACCTAACTGAGTTAAATAATAACTCAACGCCCACACGATCGCCTACTGGATCTTTGAAATCGAATGTTTAATCGTCATCAAGCGGAAATAACTGTCATGCAGTTCAGAGGTTACTCTCTTCCGGTGCACAACTGTAATGGCACAATGGGACCTTCACCTTGTCCCATATCATCAGCCTTAATCCGCCCACACGATCTCTTTCGATTCCTGGCCGTTGGAATGTGTCACTTCCTTCCGGTGTATTACCTTGGAATAGTATTTTTGGGCCGGGTCGAAGGTCAAAATATAACTTTCATCCGTAAATTATTTTTCAAAATTCCACGTGTGGAATTTTCTTCACGTTCGTCTCCATCAACCTCACACATATTTTACTGAATAATTTACAAAGGACAATAATGGCTGAAAACAAAAAAAGAATCACTTGAACTACAGCAAACAAAATCTTACGTTGGAGGCGACCTTCTCTCTATGTAACACTTGCCCGGCTAATTATTATCTAAATTTCTCATACTATCTTTGCGTGGTTGGCCATCTTGACATGTGTGCATCAAGGTACAATACGGATGCATTTTTTATCTTCTCAACACAACGGGCCCTCCATAATTCCTTGAAGAAATTTCAAAACCCTAAAAAGGACAATACTCTGGTCCCATATCCTGGTCACAAACTTATTGACCCTGGTCATTCCAGCAATACATTTCGCCTGGATTCCTCATGACCACACTCCAGTTCTTTGCTCAACAGGTTCCTACCTGGTGTAACCGGAGAATTTCATAAACTAAAACACAATATCTTCAAGGCCCAAAGCATTCCACAAAAATCCACAAAAATCATGGCCCAAAACAAAGTATCACAATACATCCCTCATCTATGTATCACAATCTGGCACGCATGCTGTAAACCACCTAAAATAGTCCACGCAAAATACTAATTAGCAATGTGTTACCCATTTTTTTTTCTTCCTTAGGTTTCTGTTTCCATGCCATTGGTTTGCAAGCCCTTGAGGAACATGCCTTACCTGATCAAACCCGCGCCGGGTTTCTTTTCAATTTAATCAGGAACCCTCTGGTCTACAAATATATAGGCACCTCGTCTTTCCCAGATCCGTTTCACTTTGCCAAATCACACACGAATCTAAAACATCATCGTGACTGAAATTTTGGAGTAGGCCACGCCTTTTTTCTTTTATTCCATCCTCTGAACTCCAAACTAAGAAAATAGAAGCCAAATAGGCCCTCAACAGCTTCATGGGTCGGCGAATTCTTCGATAGAATTGCTTTCAACAACAATCTGTAAATCCCCTTGAATGAATGTCTGTCCTACTCTCACGTCAGCCCACGATTTCCTCAAAAACAGACCCCCCCCCAAAAAAAATATTTCCTATTCCACGAAAGCTCCAAATTCTAAAAAAAAAAAAAAGAATCAATATAATTGCAAATATTAGTAAACCTAGAATAAAATCCTCTGTTAATGGTTTTCGTCAAATTTCATAATATGAACAGGAAAAAAAAATTTCTAATGTCGCCTTTAAACTCAAACTCAAAAAAATTTTCACTTTACAACAAGTCAAAACAATGTTACAATCACAGTTCAAAAATGTTCAGTTTTCTTTTCTTCTTTTTTTTCAATCTATGTAGTGATGTACTGTCTATTTTACTAAAAATGTCTGTTCTTTCTTTCTTTCTTTTTCCTATATGGTGTGTTCAACAATGTTCAAGTTTCTCTTTCTTTTTTTTTTGTTTTTTTTTTTTTGTTTTTCTCCATTTTCATTTTCCTGTAGCTTTTTGTTTTTGTTTTGGATTTCATTTCTTTTTTTCTTTTTTTTTTTTCATAAGAAATTGCTCATTCAATGTCCCTTTTTTTTTCAACCTTATATCTACCTCTCTGTCTTTACCTTAACACGATAACTATAGGTCCGCCTCGCAGTTAATTCAATTTCAGTCTATAGTACCATAAATTAAGCCTGATTTATAATACAACTTTTTCAATAGCTTACGAGCATTCTTCTTTTTTTTTCTTTTTTCACAAAATATCCCTTTTTTTTTCTAAACAACCCAAACTTTTATAAATTCTGCCAACATTTCCCAATTCAAAATACTTCCGAATCTGCAAATCTTCGCCACACTTGGTTCCGTCAAAATTGTGCGCATCTCTTAATTACATCCAAAAACCTGTTTCAAAATATCTTCCCCAATAACAATCTCAAAGCTTCACTCCAGGGGGAACTCACAAAATACCTGTCTGCCTCGTCAGACACAAAAAAAACATCTGTCTCTTAGTTACTCTGCCTCCACGGCAAGACCATTTTCAAGACAATACCTATGTCTTCAATAATTTATATCAACAATTTTCCCAGCCAAAAAACCGGCCTGATTCTACCAGGGCCGAAAATATCGACTCTCCCAACTTCATAAATATCGAAAAAGTATATGCACATTCTTCAGACAAACACCAATGTGCGAAATTCATGAGCATCCCATTGATGCTCCCAGGATTACATTTCTCGGATTAAAATTCTCATTTCCAATCCACAAGTTCCAAACATGAAAACTTGCCCAAAAGATCTTAACTACAGATATGCGGGATTCCAAATCTTGGACTGAAATTCTAATTTTCAATCACCACTTGTCTGGACCAATGAAAAGCTACAACGAATTTTTTTACTCACAAAGACCTATTTGGGATAAAAAAAAATCCCCATTCATAAAATTTATTGTTTACGATAACCTGTCTATCAAAAAACGGACAATAACTGTCCCATAGCCATCTTTGTTCCCTTCTTTTTTCCTTCCTCACTTCGATACAACACCACACATAGCAGTAATTTCAATTTTTATCTAGGGACCACACATTTTAAAAAAAAATAACTTCCAATTTTATGCTTCTAGAAAGGCCCTTGTCATTAAAACAAATCTTTCACTATTTTACCCAATTTAAATAACAGAGAGAGATAGAAGTTACATGAATGAGCGCTCTACTTACAATTTTTTTTTCTCTTTTTCTCTTTTTTCTTTCCGTCTTTTTTTCTGTTCTTTTCGCGTCGGTCTGTTCCTTTCTCCTTCCTCTTTTTTTGTTGCTAGTTTGTTCTTGTTTTTTTCTCTTTTTTACTTCGTTCAATTCCAGCAGTTTTCTTTGTCATTTTCATTGATGTCGAGTTGTGATGCTTAAAAACTGTCGTTTACGGTAACCAGGTTCGTTTTGAATCCTTGAAGAACTCTGCTGGCACATGCACCAAATTAATATATGTTGCATACATATATATACTGGATACATACCGACGCAATGATAACAGACGCAAGAATAAAGGACGCAGGAAGGAAAACGCAGGATAAAGACGCAGGAAGACTTCTTTTCAAATATATTTACCTCTCACTTTATTGCAAGGGTTTCGAAAGGGTTGTTGAAGGGTTGCATGTGAGAGGATGCTGGAGACCGAACATAAACTTCATATTTTGACCCCACTGTTATGACCGTCACGTTGTGTCTTTCTTGTTCTCTTAGATGCTCAACCAGAGGTCTTGGGGTCCACTCCATCGGGGCTTTTCCGAGAGCTCCCCCGGTCGGGTGTGGCCTTCCCTACCACATCTGGTATCTACTGTCTGGAAGTCTACTGGCAACTGCTCTGGGACCCAAACTCAACTGAGTTAAATAATAACTCAACGCCCACACGATCGCCTACTGGATCTTTGAAATCGAATGTTTAATCGTCATCAAGCGGAAATAACTGCCATGCAGTTCAGAGGTTACCCTCTTCCGGTGCATGACTGTAATGGCACAATGGGACATTCACCTTGTCCCATATCATAAGCCTTAATCCGCCCACACCATCTCTTTCGATTCCTGGCCGTTGGAATGTGTCACTTCCTTCCGGTGTATTACCTTGGAATAGTATTTTTGGGCCGGGTCGAAGGTCAAAATATAACAATAGTTCCATTTCCATTCCACAATAAGGTTGGCTTTAACATTAATTAACCAATGGAAGTCGTTATGTTATTATAACGTAATAAGTAAAACAGGTTAACATTTAATGAGGCTATGAGAAAAATCATAAAAATTAACATCAGATTGGATATAAAGAAGAATGTATCTTAATTGACTGCGTATTAGACACACGGATGTATAAGACGCTCCCTACTTTTACCAGATAAAAAAAGATCTTGTATTAAACGTAATGAAATGAGTATAATGATTATTATCAATGATAAGATTTTTAATCTGCATAATAATAACCTTTTAAATATTGACAATAATCATATAAAAGTTACTTAAATATCTTAGCTAATAGTTGCCAGGTAGGTAATTTCTTCCGACTATAGCGAATTTGAAACTGACAAATGGTATATAAGACGCAGGGAAAATTTAAAAGATATTTTTAGTAAAAAAGTGTGCATTGTATGCCGTCAAATGCGGCAAAAGAAGAAAAAACAATTAAAAAAAACGGAAGAAAACTTGTAAGATGAAATCTAATTATCCAGAAAAAAATGGAAAGTCGACTAAAAGAGTTGAAATGTGTTTCTCGTTTATTTTTTAAATACTTTCCTTTCTTTTTGTCTTCAGCTTCACTTTCTCTTATTTTTTTGTATTCTTATCAAGCCTAAAGGCGTTGTTGTTATTGTTGTTGCTGTTGTCGTTAGTTTTCTTCTTCTTCTTCTTCTTCTTCTTCTTCTTCTTCTTCTTCTTCTTCTTCTTGATATTAAATTCTAATACTTGAAATCCTTTTACTTTGTGCAAACAAATCATTGATATTAAATAAAATTAGTATTAGCAACACTTAAAAAAGTCTTTAAAAAGTTTATAACTCGTTGAAAAACAAACTTACCTCCAAAATATTCGCTTAAAAATTATATATATATATATGTATATATATGATTTGGCATTAAATAACCATCAAGGATTGATAGGCCATAAAATCAAATAACCAAATCCACTCTCTGCCTGTTTCTAGGTTTTCATGTAGTTTTTTGTTTAATTTTACTTTTCAACTGTTAGTTTTCTAGAATGACAAGATCCATTAGAGAACTAATGATTATCATTGTTGTTATTATTATTTACTCATTAGAGTTTTTCACATCAGCGTAAGCTGATGGTCTTTCACTGGAGATTGAGTGACAGCAAGTCTCTTCAAGTCTCCAGGAATCTTCTAAGTATTCTGGCCGTTTTCAATAATGCTGTTGTTTGGTTGGTCTCCACTCGGCCGCCAACTTCCAAATCCTCCAGTCCCTTTAATAATCCTTTATTTACCGTACCAAAAGCACCAATCACAATTGGTATAATTGTCACCTTCATGTTCCATTGTTTTTTCAATTCTCTAGCAAGGTCGAGGTACTTATCTCTCTTTTCACTTTCTTTCAGTTTTATTCTGTGGTCAGCCGAGACGGCAAAGTCGACAATTTTGCAGGTTTTCGTTTTTTGTTGATTATTATAAGGTCTGGTCTTCTGGCCGAGATTAGGTGATCCGTTTGAATGTCAAAGTTCCATAGGAGTTTATGTGTGTCATTTTCTAGGAGAGGTGCTGGGTTGTGCATATACCATTTGTTGGCATGGTATTATTATTATTTTCTTCATCATTATTACTTATTTACTTATTTACCCATGGAGAGTTTTTCACATCAGTTTTAACTCATGGTCGTTCACTGGATTTTGTGTGAAAGCAAGTCTCCTCAAGTCTCCAGGACTCTTCCTAGTATTCTGACCGTTCTCAATAATGTTGTAGTTTGAATGGTCTCCACTCGTACTCCTACCTCCAAGTCCTCCTACTTCCATGTCCTCCTACCTCCAAGTACTCCAGTCCCTTTAATAACTCTTTGGTGACTGTACCAGAAGCATCAATCAGGATTGACATAATTGTCACCATCATGTTCCTAGCAAGGTCGAGGTACTTATCCTTCTTTTCACTTTCTTTCAGTTTTATTCTGTGGTCAGCCGGGACAGTAAAATCCACAATTTTGCAAGTTCTATTTTTTCGTTGTTGATTATTATAAGGTCTGGTCTTCTGGCCGAGATTAGGTGATTCGTTTGTATGTCAAAGTCCCATAGGAATTTATGTGTATCATTCTCTAGGACGGATGCTGGGTTGTGCAGATACCATTTGTTGATATGGTCAAATTTAAATTTCTTGCACATCTCCCGGTGGATCACCTTGCCAACCCAGTCATATCTCGCCTTATGCTCCCGTGCTAATTTGCTGCATTAGCTTATGTGATTGATGGTTTCTTCTTTATCACTAAATAATTTACATGTCCAATTTTGTTGAGTCTTATATATTCTTGCTTTGATATGATTGGTTCTTATGGCGTTGTTTTGTCCTGCTATTAGGAGAGATTCTGTTTCTCTCTTTTAAGGTTTCCTCTTCATAGCCAGTTCCAGGTTTTCTGGTGTGAGATATGGTTTTTACTCGTTTCAAACGCCCATAGGGTTTTTTTTGCCTCCCATTTTTGTTTTCTAGTTATTGTCATTCTGTTGGGTTTCGTTTTTTCAGTTTCGTTTTTTGTGGCTGTAATCAGTCCACCGTATTTTAGTGTGTAGTCCTCCTGTCGTTTTAGTGATGTGTCAAAGCAGTCCTTAATGCTGGCAAGTCCTCTTCGTCCCTCCTTTCTTGATGCATATAGTTTCTCAATGTTATCTCTGGGATATCATGCCGTATGAATATTCATTAGTTTTCTTGTTCTTTGGTCCATTTGTTTAAGTTCTTCTCAGGTCAACTAAAAATGGTCACGAATATCTAACGACGAGTACAGCCCAGGAAGTTATTCTTTTGATAAGGTTTCTGCAACAGAGCTTTGTCTCGAGTAGTTTTCTAGCTCTCCAAGCCGCGTCCATGTTTTCTCGTGTGAGGTGGTATTTATTAGTCGTTTAAAACACCCATAGAGTTGTTTCTCTTTTCATTTTTGTATTCAAATTATTGTCATTTTGTTGACAATTATTAATATTATCATAATTATCATTGCTGTTGTTGTTGCTATTTCACTCATTTGAGACTTTTTCCCTCTGGCGATACCAACTGATTTTCTAGGGAATGTGAGGACTTTTCTAAGTATTCTGTCCGATCTCTATTACTTAATTTAGATGGTTTCCACTCATCTTTTTATTTCCAAGTCTTCCATATTATTACAATTATTGTTCAAATTTCAATTTTGATTTTGGTTTCTTACGTTCCTTTACTTGGTCTTTACCCAAGACTTTGGATGAGTAAAGGAAGTGATTTGGAGTTTGCTAAGTTTTTACGTTTTTTGCCTTCTTTTTCAGTAATATTTTTCAATCCCATTACTTATATTCCTCTAAGAATTTGAACAGTTATTATTATTATTGTTGTTGTTGTTGTTGTTAATTTTCTATTTGACCTTTCTCTCTTTTTCTTATTCTCCTTCGTATCTTTTTTCTTATGTTTCGTTCCTACTTTTACTTTCTTTCATTTTTCATTTTATTTTCTCCTTATTGTTTTCTTACTCATCTAATTTTTTTCATTTAGTTCCTCGTTTTATTTTTATTTCTACCATATTCCCTTCTTCTTCTTCTTCTTCTTCTTCTTCTTCTTCTTCTTCTTCTTCAATATTTTAAAAAATCTTTTCCTTCCTGCCTTTTTTTTCCATCCATACTCACACTAATAATTAAACATTATAATTTATGGTTCTTTTTCCTTATTTTGATTTTCTTTTTACCTAAAAAGTCAAACGAGAAATAATAAATAATCGATACACGTAGGTTCTAAAAAATGTAGAATTACTAAACTGTTTATTTGCTGTTCAATATTTCATATCCAAAAGGAAATTCTACTTTCCAAGACGTATGGACTCGAACACAAGCTGCTGAATTCTGAACAATGTAGCTACAACTGCCAAAAGGGCAGAATAACAACCAGGAAGATGATTGCACAATGTTTAAAAAGGTTGCGTCTCTCTAACTTCCATAGATTTATGGAAATATGCACAAGGAGATTGATATATCAATGTATGCTTAGTGAGATTTCTTGAATATGTGACCTTTGTTACACACCGGTACATAGACAAATATATATATATACATATATATATATATATATATATACAATAACTTTTATGAGTTATGAAGTAATTTATGCAAGCATAAATATACTTACGTATTTATAAACGCATAATTTTCCTAGAATAACAAGAGGGAAATGGAGCGTGTGGAAATTGTCCATTGTACCTTCTCAAATCGGCATGCCATTTACAATCTTTTGCATCTATCCCAGCGTCATATCGACATTCAGGTGATGCTATACCTCTCAGAGTGAGGAACCAGAGCGTAAATCTACTACCGTCGTTGATGTTACTCATCACCTGCTCACATGACCCTCACATCTGTCTACCTCTTCTCGCGCCTTATCAACGGCCACTTGTCTTTCTTTCTGAGATACCCGGTCACTGATGACATTTCGTAAACAGGAATCATATTTGTCAGTTCTATGAGGAAAGCATGTTCTATCTAAATGGCAAACGGTTAAAGAAAAAAGTTTGCTTTGTCTTCTTGCTTGCAGCCAGTCTTATGATTTTATGTGAGAACATCTCAACAGATCACTGCATCAGACATTGCATCAGTTTCATTTCAGCTAGTGATTGCAATTTATTGATGACTTTTACTCCGATCGCTTTTTGTGGTCGTTAACGGAGAGAACGGTCGAGAGAGTATCTTTACATTTACAATCTGACAAACAATATATCAAAACAATTATCAAATTGTTTATTGACTATGCGTAAAAGATGAAAGTTATCATATATATATATATATATATATATATATATATATATATATACCAAAATTCACACACGTATATATATATATATGTGTGTGTGTGGGTGTGTGTGTGTGAATTTGTGTGCATTTTATGTGTGTGGGTGTGTAACAAAAAATTGAAACGATGCACATAGATATTTTTGAATATCGGTGATAGATAACGTATGTATCTTATGAAAAGTGCAAGTGGGAACTTCTTCCTTCTTTCCGGTCGTAATCAGAAAGATTCAAGAAGATCAATAGCTTTGCCTAGTGCACTACTTATACACAGCTGAAAAATAATATATATATATATATATATATATATATATATATATATATATATATATATAAAGATTTTAGTCAAATTTTGTTGTTAACATCTTAGGACCTGGATTATATTAAATACATCCCTCGAAAAAAGTTTTATACGTGCATTGAAAAATGGAAAACTAGATGAAAGTTATTCTTACTCATTTACAGTTTCAAAGGAATAATCCAGTTGTTTTTACCCCTTAAACTTCTTTTCAGTGTCTGAGCTACTAGATTTCTTCAACTACATTCAATTATCTCTCTCTCTCTCTCTCTATATATATATATATATATATATATATATATATATGTAAGAGGTGCATACGATAAGTTTTCAGACTTTTTTCGTATGGGCACTTTTATTGATAGTACACACATGAAACTTTAGTCCTCGTCGAAGTAATCTTCTTCAGCTGCAATGCACTTGTTGTACTGTTCCAATAACTTCTGGAAGGATCCATGGAAATCCTCTTGTTTGAGCGTGTCAATGACCTACGTCACAGCCTATTTCATCTCTCAATTGTCTCATAACCACAGCCTCTGAGCTTAGGGAATAACCAAAGTCACAGGGAGCAAGGTCTGGACTATAGGTAGGCCGAGGAACTGTCTTGGGGCCCATCTTGGTCAAATAGTCTGTGACAAGCATGGAGTTGTGGACTGGTACATTGTACTGGTGGAAATGTCACTGACCCGATTTGAAGAATGCCGGCCTCTTCCGACGGAATCTCTTCTTGAACTCCCTTAAAACCTCAACATAGTAACCCTAACGCTAACCCAAACCCTTTGGCCGATCAACTCAATGGTGTATTGACTTCCTTTACTCCCCCAATACCTCTCATCATCCCTCAAAGACTCCCTACCTTCTTTGAATCTCTTTTGCCACTCAAAAACTGATGCTCGATTCATGTAAGATGGTCGAAAAGCAGTCTGAAGCATTTCATACGTTTCTGTGGCATTTTTTCCAAGTTTAAAACAAAATTTTAGTGCATATCGTTCTTCTAAAGTGTCCTCACGTCCAGATTGCATTTTTGAAATTCACTAGCAGTGACAATCAGGCTTTAGTAGGGCGTATTCCAATTGCTGCTGTAGGTGTTCATTAGAAACTGAAATCATAAAAGTTGGTCAGTCATCTCATAAGATATATATCAATAACATACTGAATTTACAAGAATCTACGACAATTTAAAATGCCCATACCAAAAACGTCTGGAAACTTATCGTATGCACCCCGTATATATATATATATATATACACACACACACACAGAAAGAGAGAGGGAGAGAAAGTGAGAGGGAGAGAGAGTGAGAGTGGGAGAGAGATATAACTGAATTTAGTTGAAGTAATCTAGTAGCTCATATATATATATATATATATATATATATATCTGAGCTACTAGATATATATATATATATATATATACTTATAGATATGCGTAAATAGTAGGGTGAAAAATCCCGTAAAACCCAACCGATACCGGATTGATATGAATAAATGAAAAGAATAATTATTTTATAATCCATTTTTCTGCAGCTACTTGAGAAAATTTCTGTGTTGTAACATTTAATAGATATATATATATATATATATAGAGAGAGAGAGAGAGAGAAAGAAAGAAGGAGGGAGAGAGTGAGTGAAATCAACAAATATATATGATAATCCATTTCTTAAAATCAGTTAAGTTCTCAATTACTGGCCGGAAGAACTAAAAAAAAAACTTTAATGGAATTATTTTTCTCACATTGTCATGTCTCTTGAAAAACATCCATGCATTTATATAAAAAAGAAATACCAGCTTCACATGAATGTCAAAAATGCTTATATAACTAATTAATACTCGGTATTCCACACACAATTTTAAAAAATGGCAACATGCCGAAGAAACGGAATTAAAAAGGATAAGATTGGAGAAAAGATTACATTATTATAAAATATGTAAACAACGAGAAAGAATTTAGTTTCATGTTGTCTTGTAAAACTTGCCAAGTACCCTCAATTGATATTCTCGAACAGAAGAATGGCTACATTGATGAGATTTCTTGAAAGGATGCAAGTTTTCTAAAAACATTGATGGGCACTACTACATATCAGTCAACAAATTCATTACAAATTCATCATATATTTTGTAATTGCGAAATATGTTTTTTCTCTGTAAATGTTTCTTTCTTACGGCCATTGCTGCGATATGCTGTATTTTTTTTTTTTTTTTGCGTTGTGTATTCATTTATTCTTCTACGTCCACTTTACTCACCTGTTTCATTTGACGTATGCAATCTTTTGGCAAACTCATGAAAGCCATGTAACTCAAATTATATATATATATATATATATATATATATATATATATATATCATGGCTTGGTTTCGTAAAAAGGGACCAAGAAGAAAGCGGTGCACATAAACTGCAAGCATGTTCGTGACCGATAAGACCGATCCGAGAAAGGCAGACAGAGGGCACAGAGGTCACAGCTGAAGTTCTGGTCAGAGCTTGATGGTATGGTGTTGCATTTTTTGCTTCGTGTCCCTTTTGACCTTTAGGGTGTGCCTATGGGTATTGTCAAACGAAGAGACAACATATTTGGTGTTGAGTTGTCAAGCGTCACGGTTCTCAACAGAAGTGGACAATTATTGATGGTTGATATGATGGGCAACAGGGGATTTTTTCAAGTAGCATTTCAATTGTTTTTTTAATGTTTCCTTACTGCGATTGCCTATGGAGACCGTGACACTCAGTATGAACTGAGATGGCTGTTCATTACCAATCCTCCAGATGCGCCCTGCCTAGCGTAGAGGGGACTTCGGTGGCAAGCCATCGATGCTGGTAATTTTCACTGTTTCAAAGACTTCAATATTTGTGACTCCAGTGAATATTAAGGATAGTGCAGAGGCAAAGCTAGAGAAAACACTCGAAGACTCATAGGGGATGACAAAAAGTTACCCACGAGTCTGAGCAATATAGGAGGGTGGCTGATCTTTTTGACACGCACACACACATGCGTACATATATATATATATATATATATATATAGATGAAAAATTGCAAAGAAGTCATCATCATCATCATGTCGCACCGCCTGCGCGGATATCCCTGACCGTCTCTCGCCATTTCTCCCTATCACTCATCGCCTCCGGCAGGTCTTCAGGATTACAACCCGTGTCCTCACATAGCTGCTGTATGTAAGTTCGTGCTGGTCGTCCCACACTTGCACATCCATGAGTGGGGGTCCACAGGAGTACATCGCTTATGAGCTCGTCCCCGCTTCTCCAGCAGTGTCCCGCGTGTCTGGTTCGTCGAACTTGTATAGTTTTTGTGATGGGGGGCAAGTGTCCGTATAGTTGGAGTCTCGTGGGGTGTTGTCGCCAGGACTTGTTTAATACTGCTCTCAACATTCTTGTGTAATTTCCGTCCAGCCTCCTCTCCAGCCGCTTCGTAAGCGTCCATGTGGTGCATCCATATAGCAGTATCGACACAACCGCTGCCTGCAAGAAACTGCGTTTCATTTTATCTGTTAGGTCCGACTTCCATATGATCGAGAGCCTATCGATAGCTGTCCATGCCTTCGTCAGTCGTGTGTCGATGTCCTTCTCGGTTGATGAGACGCTGCTTCCTAGGTAGGTGAATTTGTCGACTAGTTTCAGAGAGGCTCCGTCAACCAAAATGGCTTCCGGAGAAATAGATCCACAACCTCACAAATACTGACCATCCGTAGAATCCTGGAAGGCGTTCGGGCAAAAAACTTACAGGCGACATTACTATTTGTCGACTTTACCAAGGCCTTCGATTCCATACACAGAGGGAAGATGGAGCAAATCCTACTAGCTTACGGCCTACCAAAAGAAACCGTAGCAGCGATAATGATTCTCTACAGAAACACCAAAGTAAAAGTACGTTCACCAGATGGAGACACGGAATACTTCGACATTGTTGCAGGAGTACTACAAGGAGACACACTAGCCCCGTACCTCTTTATCATCTGTCTAGACTATGTGCTTAGGACTTCGATCGACAAAATCAGAGAAAATGGCTTTGAGCTGTCTAAGAGAAGAAGCAAAAGGTACCCCGCAAAAACAATCACGGACGCCGACTACGCTGATGACTTGGCGTTACTAGCGAATACGCCTAATCAAGCAGAGACACTACTACATAGTCTGGAACGAGCTGCAGCTGGCATTGGCCTACATGTCAATGCAAACAAAACCGAATATATGTGTTACAACCAAACAGGCAACATAGCCACACTAGACGGAGCCTCTCTGAAACTAGTCGACAAATTCACCTACCGCAAAGAAGTATCTAATATATATATATATATATATATATATATATATATATAGATGAAAAATTACAAAGAAATATCTAATATATATATATATATATATATATAGATGAAAAATTACAAAGAAGTATCTAATATATATATATATATATAGATGAAAAATTACAAAGAAGTATCTCATATATATATATATATATATATATATATATAGATGAAAAATTACAAAGAAGTATCTAATATATATATATATATATGAAAAATTACAAAGAAGTATCTAATATATATATATATATATATATATATATATATATATATATACTTTAAGTCACTATATATAAAAAGAGAATAATGAAATTATAGGTCAATAAGAATATGAAATTCATGACATTCATATCTATAAAATTAATTTATAATAATACTGTAATTGATATAGTAGATTATAGAATTCCTGAATGCGGATAATCCCTTTGATTCTGAATTTCTATATAAAACTATCAGTTTCATGTCGTAGCCCCCAATCCCATCACCAGACAACTTAATATCCGATAGTTGACGTCCAACAACAGATCAACCTCGAAAGCTCTCGTGATAAGAGCAAGAAACTGTCACACAAGAGTTAAATATATTTGAAAAGGGTTAGTGAGCTACTACTAGAGCGACAAGAAACGACTTAAATTTCAGTGCTAGTTAAATGCCACCCCCTCACACAGTTGAGGGTCGGCTACTGTTCATGAAAAAATAGTATTTTTTCATTAATCGACGTGAAAATACCACTTCATGTTTCCCGGTTTTTGACAACGGTCCAGAGGGAAGTAGCAACACCGATAATAAAGTGACTTATATTTTTCTATGACCACGTGTATGACTTTTTCATTTTTTTCTGCTGTAAATTAATCGTCGACTCTTCATTTTGTATTTGTTTCGGTCAAACTTTTTCAAGAACCCACAATTCTACATTAGTAAGCGTTATAATATATCAAATTTTTCAATCGCTAAATCTCCCATAGAGTTTTGATCACAAATATTTTCTTTCTTAATTTTCTTTGATTTTTTACTGGACAAGTATTGGCAATAAGTTTACATTAATCATACAACACCCCAATTCTTTCACTAATGCTTGAATTAATTCCTGACGAACTTGTATTACTGCTGAAAAATCATCGGTAATACATTTACATTTTACATATTATAATCTTATTCTCACACTGAAACATTAAATCCTGTTTACTGAAAATCCTTTTTTCTACGAAGAGTCAGTATGCTATTTATTATAATGCAAAATCTAAAACCTAAATTTAGAAATATGAATTTTATTTTTAGCACCTGTCAAATTTTTAACGAAAGATGCTTTGAAAGCGACCTTAATAAATAAACGTTTATTATATTTGATCATATTATTGCAAGACTGGCATAATAATTTACCTGACTCCAAGTTAAATAATGTTTCTGAAAAACTACTTTCGTTTGAGGCTTTCAAAATATTCATTGTGCAAGGAAAAATCATCATCATCATCATCATCATCAGAGCACAGAGCTGATTAAATAAACTTTTTAATGATCGGCTAAGTCTAGTGTGCTCATATATAGGAGTCCTTTGAGAAACATGACATAAGTTCATCTTTACTTCTCCAGCTGTGTCCAGCATGTCTTGCTCGTTTACTCATAGGATTTACTCGATGGGAGGAAAGTGGCTGTACAGCTACTGTTTTCCAGAGCACTATTTTCAGCATTTGTCCTAAACAACTCATAGCATCGTTTCCAGTTTCCATCTCGTTTTTTTCCAAACATTTCGGTAAAATTCAAGCTTGGAAGAATTCCTGTTTTATTTCATCAGAGAGATCCAATATCCATAATATAGTCGTTAACCTGTTTATTGCAATCCCTGCCTTACCTTTGCGTATGACGATATTCTAGACAATTTGATGGTGTGTTGATGTGAAATGACTTATTAGCATGGTATGTGAACTGGTTTATTAATTTTAGGTAATTCCTATTAATGAGAAGATGGTAGCATTTTGATTAAAACACTTTCGCTCTGTTTTATGTGAGTTTATATATAGTGACCAATGCCTCTTGGTGCCTGCTCCAGTCTATGCAGCTGAAGGTCAGCTAGAACGTACGTATTTGCAAGAAGTGCTACATCATAAGCAGAGTCTGCACCAGTAATCGGTTCTGTGGGATAGCGTTTGTTTCCTGTTTTTATAAGATCTGTGGACGTTCGTTGAAGCTAAAATGAACTCAACAATATTCTAGTCTTAACATGCAAGATTGTAAGAAAGAAGGCCTTCTTGTTTGTCTTTTAATGTTTTCGCTGTATCGAATAGTATGCAAAAAATGTAGAAGTGTGTATTTGAAGTGTCCACACTCGTTTTCGATAACTGTTGTGACATACAAGTAAAATGAAATCTGATAATTGAGAAAATAGTGGATTTGTATTTTCCCCTAGGACATAGGTTCAAAGTGAACATGGTCTCAGCTGGAAACTGAATACTTCACCGATTTTATTTGCCGTGTCGAAAACCGTTAGGTTACCCTCTCTCCCGAACAACTTTCTTTCAATAAAAGAATGCAAATATACGTTTAATTTTTTGTCCCGTGGACATCTGATAAACCGTTAAAAGCCTCGCTCTCTTCGTGCTAGGAAAACAAATGTAATCAGACTTAAAACTCAAGAACTAGTGTAGAATGTGTTCAGTGAACATAAAATCCGTATTAACATATCCAAAGGATGGCATATAGAATGAAATATGCCTCTCCGAAAATTAAATACACTGCATCTTGAATAAATTTCCTTTCATTTGCATTTTGCCGTATACTTCACGTTTTTGGAGAAAAAAAAAAGAAAATATCACACTTTTATTAGCCATAGTGTCAACTCGGTTAAAACATCCACCTGAAAAAAAAATTGAATTAAGCTATGACAGTCTTAACATACGATGGTCGCTTGAAAAGTTCATTGGCTCACCAAGATAATCTCATGGAATATTATCAAATAAGATTTAGTTTCTACCATAGTTCGTGATGAGTCACCGTAGCGCACTGGCTAACATACTGCACTGTCAAATCTTAGTAAGCGGATTCGAACTCCAGCTGAGTTTTTACATTCACTTTCAGACAAATACCCTGGGGTAAGTAATGAACTTCGTTATCCACCCCAGCTTTGGCTTAAATAGTACCACTACTGATCTTTTACAGAGATGGATTTCATATTAAATGACACACCAAAGTTTATATGCCATTAACAAAGAAACTGAACCAATCAGCATAATCCCCCTTGCGCTTCACACACTTATTCCATCGCTGTTATAAAGCTCGCATCCAATTAGTCATAAAGTTATCAGCAGATATGACATCATCATATGAACTTTTAAGTCTACTCTCGTGCACTTGCCTTTCTTCTTCTTTTTTTTATGTCTTGTCTTTGTTTTCTTTTGCATAAGTTGAAATAAGATTAAAGTTTCTTTTCACTAATTTTTGATTTAGTCTTGAACACAGGTCCAGCGTTGCATACAGAATCTGCCGCTCTTTACTGATCACTAATCTCAGAACTAAAAAAGTGGGTGGCTTCATCGTGTAATAGTAAAAGCAATGGACTGCAAATCGTAGTACGCGAGTTCGAACTCCAGTCACGCTATTACATTTACTTTCGGACAAATACCCTTGGGAAAAATATGTACCCCTTTATCCTCCCAGCTATGGGTTAAATAGTACCGCTACTGTTCTTCTAGGAGAATAGCTTTGGCATTAAATAACCTACACAGGTTGATATGCAAAGAAACCAAACCAAACCATATTTAGTTTAAGAACTAAAAAAGCTTATCACTGTATAACTTTGACGGTCTGTTGGGAACTGGTTCTTTTAGCATGGCTTTACCGAAAGTCAAAATAAGGGTCAAGTTGTTTATAAAAATTATAAAAGGAAGAAATTTGTTGACATTTAATAGTTTACAATGTCCATCTATTTGTAAAGTATTTAGGTGTTGACAAAATTTTTTAGTAATCTTATATATAATATTTGAATACTAATTCACTGGTCCTCTAAGCTGGTTTGGTCGTGGGGGCACAACCCTTGTAGTGCGTCTTGGGCAAGAATAACCATCTCTCGCCAGATCGGCAGCTGGTTTGAATTCAGGGTTTTCATTCTTCTTGACAGAGGAGGGTTTAAAAAAGCTTAGCCTGGTGTACCTCGGCAGCAGTATCTCATCTTCTGAAAGTGATGTCAACATACGGACGTGAAATGCTGATGACAGGTTATTGATAATAGGGAAATCTGATCTTTCTGATAAGATAAAGCAAGTTTTCTTCAAAGCTGTGGCTATGTCAGTACTACTGTACAATTGCACCACCTGGACACTAACGAAAGGCATGGAGAATAACTTGTTAGGAATACACGAGGATGTTATGCGCTGATCTTTGCAAATTCTGGAATCAACCACTCACAAAGAGCAGCTGTATGGCCACAAACCATCCAACTTAGACGAACTAGACATGTTAGACACGGCTGCAAAAATAAAAACTCTTATATATTAACCAATTTATTTACTTTTATACATTTGCTAATTTATTTATTCGTATGTATTCGGCAAGTTACCTGTTTTTATATATTAATCAATTTCTTCATTCTATTTGACATTTCTTTTACTTATTTTAAATGAATTTACATACAACAATCTATCTATATAATCGGCTCCGATTTGTCTAAAAGCCAAAGGTATAACCATTAAAGACCGAGCACAAAAACACTTGGATATTTGTCTGGGGGTCGTCATGAGGTAACTTGAATTACTGCAAATCTTCAATCAATGAGCATTTCTTTTAGCAGGGGATTTGTTAGTGATAAACAATTATTGATTATTTACTATCTATGTCAATTACTCGTAATTAATTATCATTTCTTTAAATTCCTCAATTGAAAGTTAATGTCAAAGACTTTAACATACTTGTTCAAATTGTAGATATTTGTTGAATGAAATTGCAAGCTAAACAGTTGATCATTAACCAGACCAAAAACTCGTATCCCGAAAGATATTAATATATCACATATATTATGCATTAGACTATGATACAGAAAATACTTGTTCCAGAGTTTCAGGAATTATTTAATTATACAATTTTTTTTTTAAGTGTATGATGATTTTTTGAAAGAAAAAGTTTATGGCAAATCAAAAATTACTCTGGATACCAACGTTTTGTGCAGTTTTATTTTTTATGTTATAGGATGTTTCAAGTTGTCAAATGAAAGAATTGTAGAAATTCTTTAACTCAGAGTTTAACATTAGCTTCAATCTGAAAACAGATTACTGATTTATATTTTTCTAGAATTACTTTTAAGGCACCAAAGACAATTAAAGAACATGCACCAAGCGTTTTGAAGTTGTTTAAAATTGTAAGTATTTTGTTGAAATTCAAAGACAATGTATAAGAAGGTTAAGATTTAAAATGATTTTAAGAGATTGAGTGATTAGACTTTTTAATAATATGACAATTATAATAACTTTGAGTGTCTTATTCATCATTTTCCCATAGATTTTATGTTTCATTTGAGTATTTTGTAAAAGATTAAACCGCTCTCTGACTCATTCATACAAATAATTTTTCTTAGATTTCTGACAAATTAGAAACAATAATTTTTCTTTCGGCAATACGTAAATTTGCTAATTAGATTTTTTTTGATATCCTTTAAAAGTCATTCGTTAAAATGTGCCTCAGTAATTGTAGGTTTGTAGTAATTTAGGTTACTTCATACCCACCTCGAAGGACACCTGTTGCATGGCTGACAAGTTTCTTTTTTGTTTAGAAAAGCTTCATTACAAATGCAAATTAATTTTGTTAATTCATCCTTAATCAGTGTCCATTCAATAAATAACGAGGATCAGTTTACAATATGAAAAATACTTATTTTTCTCTTGGATTATTTTTCGTAAATGCAAACTCTACATCGGATAGAATTAGTTAACTGCAAATGTTATTTAATCATGTAAAAATATTTGTTTTGAGGCTATTCAAAATGGTAACTAAACAGAGTTCTCTAAGTCAAATAAGAAGTCTCTCATGATATTTTTTTGTGGTTGGGAAATGCAAACCACATATAAAATTTACTGAAGAATGTATGATGAGTACAGAGAGGCAGGTTTTAGTCTAAAAAATGGTGGAAAATGGGTTAAATATTGGGTTGCCACTATGAACCTGAGTCGAAACGACGGTCCTTGGAGTCGAATCACACTGAATATCTGTCAATTAAAAAGTTCCAGGCGCAGTAGTCCGTAAAGGTCACACAGACAGTTTTCTTGGACAAGAAAGGACCCCCCACGGTTGATTTCTTTTAAAAAGTTGCCAGAGTAAAAAGTGTTTCCTATTGCCAACATTTTCGGTAAAATTCCCATTATTTATTGAATAACGCTTGTATAATTAACCAAAAAAATTAATAAAACAAATTTTCACGAGGGATAAAATCATGTGGTCACCTACTGGAATCAAACGCGTGAGTAAAGCTTGATTACGATTTTAACATTAGGATAATCCCTTTTTACAAAGCATTCTGTGTAAATTATATATGAATGTAAATCATTGAATTTGTAGATAAATGACTAAAAATAAATTTTTGTAAGCAAACTTTCGTAGGTAAATTAGAAGGACATCATTCATTATAATGAATTATCCATGACATTTTTATTAACTGTTTTTCATCTACATTTTCATTAAGTTAGTTCATGTCTTCTGAAATTGACAAGCTGAATAGAGGTTGAATCTTGCCCAAAGTTGCGTACTTAACCGTGGAAAATAGTAGTATACTTTGAGATGGCTGAGATGATCGCATAACTAATTAGTGTTTTTGTCGCCTGTTCAGAAGCTGTGTACTGGAATGAGGTATGGCTTCCATAGCCACAGGTAATGGACACTTCAAGAGGACAGAATACGCTAATTAAAAACAAGCAGGCCTTAAAAGATATGATAGGCTTTTAATAAACAACTTTCTGACTATTATTTATAGCAGTAATTAATGAGACGGTTTCTATGACAGGACGAAAAAAGATGAAAAATGAATTCGTTTGAGCATATTAGTTTTTACATCTTTTAAATATATCTGAGGGACACTGAGACGCTTGAGTCAATTATCGTAGAACTAAAAAGCCAAAAAGGATTTCAACAAAAAGTCAACCACGGGTTATAATAGACGCAACCGGTTTCTTCCTCAAATCTTTTTTCTGATTAGCTTTTTTATTTTCCTTTTGAGAACTACCAGAGTGAATAAAAAGTTTTGCAACGTTGTGGTACGTGCTAGTTCCTTATGTGTGTATAACATGACCAAAGCTGCTCAAGCCGATGTTGGTAGTGTCATTGTAGATGGTCCTCTAACACGTTGGTCATTGCTTCGGCTGTGTGTTATGTTATAGCGTCGGGAATTTATGTTTTACGAGTTCCTAGTGAACCATTACACCGTGGATGGAACAAAAGAACGTTCGTTGAGTGTATGGTGATGGCAGAGTTGGACACAGTATAATCATCAGATGGTTCAAGAAATTTTGTTCCCGAAGAATGAGAAACGTAGTCTAATTCAGAAACTTATGCTTTAATTGTTTGAACAAGGCCATAATACTGGAAAAGTAACTAAAAAAAAAAATTTTTTGCGCAAAAAGTAAATACACAATAAGCAGGTAATTTTCCTTGGGTTGTAAGAACTTTGGCGATTAGGCAAAGCCAGGTAAGCCTAAAACCGTGGATTCCGAGACTGTGCTCCAAATCAGAGAGAATAATCCAACGAGTAACATTCAGAGAGTATCAGGCAAGCTCTGTATCTCACAATCCAGTGTAATTCGTCACATTCACGACCTCGGCAAAAACATCTACAGCTGCCGAATTGTGTTTTATGTTACGCAAAAAACTCGCAAAAAATTTTAGTTACATCAGTAATTTATTAAACTTATTTATAGCATCTATTCGACGTTAACACAAAAAAAGATGGTCCATCATACATTGTCTTTAGCGCAGTTGTCTTTAAATGCTCTAACATAATGAATAAAATAATTATCCAAGTAATTGGCAACCTATTTATGAGGAATTCATTCAGGATGACTCTGATCATAAAAATTTCCTAAAGGAGGCAACTATCAAATTATCATGTTTTTCCCTTCATTTATTTTCAATTTATTATAATAAAATTAATATTAATTGAATATAACTAGATATTGAACATTACAGCCATCGAAAAACAAATGAAATATAATTTTTAATCTAACGATACACATACAAGCATGCTCTTTCTCACTCACAATTGTAAACATACACTCACGCATACACACAAACATATACATATGCACACATATAAACAAAGGCACACACATAGTCTCTCTGTTTCTCATATATACTCACGTGCACACACATGCTCTATTTTTGTATGTCTCTCTCATACTTAAATGCTCTCTCTCTCTCTTTCTTTCTCTCTCTCTCTCTCTCTCTCTCTCTCTCATTTACTTATACTTATATATAGTCTCTTTGTTTCTCACATATGCACTTATGCACACGCATTCTTTCTTAAAAGTCTCTCTCTCACGTACACGCTCTCTCTCTCTCTCTCACACACACACACACTCACACACTCACACACACTCTCTCTCTTTCTCCCTCTCTCCCTCTCTCCCTCACACACACACTCACAGACTCACACACACTCTCTCTCTCTCTCTTTCTCCCTCTCTCTCTTTCTCTCTCATGCACTCGTTGATAAAGAAAAGCAGATCAATAAGTCTATAGCCTGAGCTAATACATTGTTATTTGCTGAATTTTCTTCTGAAATTCCCGCTAATAAAGTGCGTGCTTATTGCACCTCATAAGAAACAATAATTAGCTAGTTATATTAACTGAACATTGTTAGTGGGTTCGATTCTCACGGTACACTCTATACTTCTGTCCTTAGGACATATAAGATTAGTCGACATCAATAAAGTGCATACTACCGGATTAATATTTCCGACTGTATTAAGAGCATTGATAAGGAATTACTGTTATTTATTAATCAATATACCGGGCCATTGGCCTAATGAGTAGTGTTCGCCAATGGCCCACGAGGCCGGGGTTCTAACACAGGTCGAGTTATACAAAAGATTCAAAAAACGGTACACGCTGCTGCTTAGCTTAACACTCAGAATTATAAGGTAAAGATCAAGGGTAAAGCGGAACAATCCAGGGAATGGAGTAGCGCCCTCCCCTACACTTCGGTGTAGTAGCTATTGAAAAGGGAACCTTCTGATCACCCTCGACTAAGATCGCCAACTTTACTTACTAATTATTCAATGAAAAAGAATATTTATTATGAAAAATAATTTTGATATTAATTAGTAGACTGTGGATCTTTAGGTTGATCTACTTGTCGAGTCAAAAAGGAAAACTATGAATTGCAACACTTGGTTTTTAACGAAACTTCAAGAGAAAAAGGCAGATGAAATCCATACAAAGATGCATTGTGTTGATTTAAACAAATTCTGGAAGCAACACTCCCCACAAAACAGCAGCTGTATAGTTACCTATCACCGATTCTCCCAAACAATTCAAGTGTGAGGAACAAGACATGCTACACTGCAAGAGAAACAGGGAAGAACTCATTTACGACTTTATCCAAAGGAGAGCTACGTATGAATACACCAGTATTAGTCGATGAACAATAATTTATATTTTCAGTTCTGGAGCCACTCTGGATGCCTTCTAAAGGACTTAATAAGACTGATAGCCAATAAAGACAGGGGGAAAGTGAGATTCAAAGGAATACTTGCAATCGGCGCAGTTTGATGATGCTAACGATCATAATGATGATAATGATTCTGTTTAAAATTCTCCTGGTGTTACATCAAGTTAAGTAAATACATACATCTCGAGATGGTCAAGGTTATAATAGGTCACTCGGAGGTAACTTGATATTGACAACACAGAACGAGTATTTTACTAACAAATTGCTATAAAATGACTAAGTATTCATATGTATCACTAACAATTCCATTAAATATCAGTCATTTGTTAAAAAAACAGTTAGATGATTTACCAGTTCTATTTCAAACAATTCAATTAAGCAAAAGTCATTTGTTTGCATTCAGGTTAAATATCAAGCAATTTGATTTGACCCATAGATAGTACCCTATCAGATGGTACCACTCTGAGCCAGAGAAAACTTGGGGGCGTTGATAATGAAAGGGTACTCTGCATTCCCCGAAGTTCCAGCATTACAGGAGCCTCAAAATAATGTCATAAACAGGACACTCGTTAGGGGACGGTCTTAGCCCTCAGCAGAGATGCAGATTTTAACTTCCATCGTCTGTTGATTTTACCGAATTAAAACCTCTTCAGCAACGTTTATTCAAGATCTAGTAATTTGCTTTAAAGATATCTATATAGTCTGAAAATTCTCGATATGCATGGAATAGTAACCCAGTAAGAAATAATAATCTTTAAAATATATTTGTGAATAAAGAAATAATCTTTAAGATATATTTGTGAATAAAGAAGTCTATTGGCTAATATGTATCTGACTGATTATTCTATAGGGTCAGCATTCGTGTTTAATGACAATTTTATTGATAGAACTTCTTATTTAAACAAATTTAATAATTAAATGCTTATAAGTGTATTCACCCCTTCCTATTTAGTAAAAAAAGATATTGAATGCTGTTAAAACGGGGACTGAAAAGTTCCTGAGCCTTCTTATAAAAGCTGAAATGAGAAAAAAATTTGGAAAAATATTGACAGAAATATGAAAAAAGTAGAGAAAGAGGTTAACCAGTAAAAACCAAATTCCTAGATCTAATGGAAAGAATAAATACATTATCAAAAGTTAGCAAGATAAAATCGCTTTTATGCTCTTCAAGACAGAAATAATGTGGAACGGTTTCGAAAAGTTTCTTACAGATCCATACACATGTATGTATGTATGTAAGCGCGTTAAGCTAACGGTTCGTGTCATATAAAAAGGAGCTGAGTTCGAATCCTAGAAGAAATCGTTTTCCTTTCACTCTTCTCTTATGTTCTTGTGAAAGGCATAAATCATCATCTTCTCCACCTCATAAATTGGTAACTAGTAGGACAGACAGCCTTCTCTTGCTATTTAAAGGCAACAAGCATAGGAGAAGGAAAGATTATGAATTCAAAATCTCAAAATTATGGCAGGTCATATTCAAGCCTTAATTGCCCAGTGGGCTGAGGTTGTAGAATACACTGACTGCATCTTTATAGAGGGGTAATACTCCCCTAAACAATCTGATAGTGGGGCTCTAGTAAAACTAGAATTTTTGGGAATGCAGAGCATGTCTTCACTTTCATAGCTACCAGGTCCACTTTGACCAAAAGTGGTGTCACCTGATTGGATCCTATCTATGGGTCGAATAGAAAGAAAAAGTGGATAAATGCTAAACTGAATTATTTGAAATAGAAGTGTTAATATATATATAGTCATCCACAGACAACCTGTTTCGTTCTATCAGAACTCTTCAGTGTGGCTAGACACGCAGGACGCTCGAAGCCGGGATCGAAACCCGTCCACCTTTACGTTAGACTGATTTTCAGACCACTCGTCCACCAAGTGGACCACGTTTGCTAAGTGTATTTTAATGTATTTTATTTTTAGAAACAGCAGCAGCAGCCTTTTTTTAAATTTTTATACCCTATCGGCTACCAGAGTGCTCAATTCTTTCGAAGAGCTTTGCATTACGCTATATATATATATATATATATATATATATGGATTTGGCATTAAATAACCTACAAAGGTTGATATGCCATAAAACCGAACCAACGTGTGTGCGTATGAGCGCCGCACGCGTGTGTGTATGGTATCAAGAATAAAATCAAGAGCAACAATCACTGTAGAAATAAAAACTTTAAGTTAAATACACCAATACAGCAAATGCACCTTATTAAATAGAATTAATATTCCTAAAACTTTTATCATAAATCGAAGAAAAAAATTGTAATATTTTAATGTTGTTTTAATCTCTCTCTCTCTCACTCCCTCTCTCTCTCTCTCTCTCTCTCTCTCTCTCTCTCTCTCTCTCTCTTTATATATCGTCAGACAATCGCAGTTCCGTGAGAAATATTTGGTACCAATTTTATCAATGTGGTAGCTCTTTCATCAGATACTGAGTACAACTTGTGCATAGGCTTCTGATTTACACATTTTCTAGAAGTTATATATATATATATATATATATATATATATATACATATATATGTATGTGTGTTTGTGTGCGTGTGAATCAAAAGATGAACAAGTAGAAGCTAAAAAAAGACAATTTCACTTTTTTACACTACCTTTGTCTACTTGTTTCCTCATATTTCACATGAATAATATTTTTCTTGACAATTAACTTGATTTTCGACAATTCCTTGCTTCCTTCTTTCCATTCTGTCATTTTAAACGCCAATCTATCCACAGACCAAAGCTTTCTGTCATCAAACTATTAAGAAACAAAGAAGTATATTTACATTCTATAATATTTTTTTTATTTTATTTCTTTTCTGTTTCTTTTTTCCATTTTTTTTTTACTTGAATATATTTTCTCACACGCTTTTTCACCGTAAAAGAGGCTATTATATGTCCCGTTCCTTTTTTACTATCCTTTCCATTTGCTTAGAGTATTTCGATAACAAGCGTATCTATTTTTTGATTCTCAGTAGGAATGCTGGGAAGATCCCACAAACCATGCAATAACTGCCTTTTTCCTCCGTCAGAATCCAAAACCAAATTCACCCTTTACTTTCTGCCCTTGATTTTTCCCTTGGCAAGTGACTTTTCCGCTTGGCTCTCAGCCAGATTTTGACGAAAATCATCAGAAAAATAAGATTAAAAAAGAAAAGAAAGTATTACCCGGGGGTGATAATCAAACAGGCCATGACAGAACATCCATGACACATTCTTAAAATAAGACGCTTATGCCAGGAGATGATGATGGGTTGGTTGCTTTAGCGACTAGAAAAGTATTATCCTCGTTGATTTTCTCATTCGCCAGCCAAAAAATAAATGCAAAACGCCATTTCAGCGTTTATGGACGTAAATAATTATCTAATTATTGATCCACGTTGTGTATCTTTTGACTCGAAGTGGCTGGGACCAAAGAATTTCCGGACATTTATGAAATATCCGATTTTTTTCGTCTCTTTTCTTTTCTTTTTTTCATGTGAGGTCAAAGAATTATTTTGAATCACATATTTTTTATGAAGAGGGTCAATTTTTCCTAGATTATTGAGCCCTTATTGAGATAGACTTTTTTCCCCCTTACCTTTTCTAGAATAAATATTCGCTCTCCCGTTTCTGTTGCATGTTCTTTATTTGAAGTTTTCACGATTTTCCAGAAACGTGATAAGAAAATAATTACTTCCAAGTGTAAATTGCATTTGGCTCAAGGCAAGGTGACTCACTACCCAACAGAAATTGTTCGGTGGAACCAGCGGGCTAACCATTGCACCAAAGTGCGGTGAGCCTTTCCCACAGAAAGTAATAATCAAAATGACATGCTGAAATTATTTTTTATCAAATTAATGTAATCATTGTTATCAGTTATTTCAACAAGTATATTCTTTAATCTTCATTTTAATGGGTCTTTTTCAACGCTACCCAGTCGGGTCATCATTTCTACGTCAGCATGGAACTATGCATATCGGAGACAATTATAAAGGATGAATTCTTGATAGTAAATCTCAGCGAAAGGGACAGCAGTTGCTTTCATGGAATAATTGATAATGCAGGTTGTTTAGGAAGTGGATTTCACTGAGGACGAGAGGTTGAGTCAATCATTGGGCAGTATCATCATTCTATTTCTCACTAGAAATATGAGTTTCATTAGAAAGTAAAATAAAATTTTAAAAGATGGAGAAAAATATCAGTCAAAATGAATTATCAATGACAGATTTTCATTTCAAAAATTCAAATGCTTAGAAAAAAAAAGGTTCATAAAAAATTATTCGATTATTTTCAACTTGGACATTACCACTTCAAAAACACTCTGAATACTAAATGTTTTACAACCACACACACACACACACACACACACACATATATATATATATATATATATATCAAATCGAATAGATTCGTAAATGATTTCAAATTTGATATTTAGGTTTATTACTATTATAATTACTTCATAAACTTGTGGAATTCAACCAAATCAAAACAACCTATTAAAACAATAATGACAATAAAACATTAATGCAAAAGTTAGTATCATTTACGGATTTATTGAAATATTTACTTTTTTCTTATTGGACCAACAACCACAAAACAAGGACAAATTGGATATTTGTCCTTGTTTTGTAGTTGTTGGTCCAATAAGAAAAAAATAAAGTTTAAAAATATGAATTCCGATTCTTCCATCTCTTAGACCGTTTGCCAAACCAAGCTTAAAGAGCCCACTCTGCCCTAATATTTACCCATAACTGGTTGAGGAATAGTTTGTAGCATATTATTTTCATGGCTATTAGTGTTATGTTCAATGCAAATAAGCTCTTTCAGGTTTTGAGTTGCCGTGTCCATATCCTCCAACAAAAATTATAACATAATGAGCAACCACTGCATACCTTTTGTAGATCGTAGTCCTTTTATTTTATAAGCAGGTGAAAAATGGATTAAATACTTAAAGAATATTGTCTACTCAAAAAAATTGTAACCGCTGTCATGATGTTGAACAAAAATGCAAAAAAACATAGTTCACTCACCTGATGACGACTCATTTCGTTGACATTGTCGCTGGAGCTTTGAAAGGATATACATTGACATCATATCTATTGCTAATCGGCTTAGATTACGAACTATGAACTTCTATAGATCAAAAGAAGTAATATATTCTCTCGGTTAAAAAAAAGCCATAAGCAGAAGATATCCCGCCAAAACTATCACAGATGTAGACTACAGAAATGGCCTAGAGCTTCTCGAAAACATACCAAAGTAAGCTTAAGGTCGGTTGTATAAACTGGAACGAGCACCAATTGAAATTTGCTTCTACTTAAACTCACATAAAACAGTGTTTATTTATTGTTTAAAAAATAGTGCTGTCTCTGAATTGAATATCAAGCCACTGAAATTGGGAGACTAATTCACATACCTCGGCAGCAAAATCTCATCAACTAAAAAAAGATGTCAAGATACGCATGGAAAATGCATAATCTGCTTCTGGCAGGTTATTGCAAATATAGGAATTTTATCTCTTAGATAAAATAAAACGGGAATTCATGCAAAATGTAGCTGTGACAGTATTACTGTTTGGTTGCACTAGCTGGATTTTAACGAAGTACTTGAAGGAAAATCTTGATGGAAAATACATAAGATGCTATATGTTCTTATGAACAAATCCTGGAGGCAACAAAATCGCAGCTATATGTACACCTACCTCGCATCGCAAAACCTTCCAAGTTAGACGAGTAAGACAAGCCAGGCACTGCTGGAGGAGCATAAACAAAGTAATGAGTAGAATCAGTGTTGGCTAAACAATAAAGACACAAATTCATCAGCTCTGCGTAGACACTGCATACCGGCTAGACATGGTGATTGAGACAATCAAGAAAAGGCAATCTATCAGCATGACGTGGTAATATATATATATATATATATATATATATATATATATATATATATGGGGGGGGTTAACCAATTTTCGAACTTAAAAAGTGGTATTTTTTGTGAAAAAATAGTCTCAAGAAGCTATAGTTTTCCTAACTATACTTTGGTATTTTATGATCAGTTAGCGTGTGCGCACTAGTTTGTGATTTGCTGAAGAAAATATTTGCCAAGTCACGAAAAGTTTGAAGGATCAAAACCGAAAATATTTTTTTAAATATTTTTTCCTGCAAGATTTAAGAAAAATACATTTTTAACCACTAATTAATAAATGATAAATCATCAACATTTTATTTAATTTCCAAGCAAACTGAACAATATAAATAGAGATGAAAATAGTTCTCCTTCGGTAGGTACGGAATTATTCTGTTTCTACGCAACTACCGTTCGTTTAATTTCTTTTGAGTGGAAATTTTAATTTTTGTTCTTTGAGAGTGTATTTAATTTCTACATTGTTTAATTATCTTAAATTGAATGAATATGTGTGTATACATTTTCATTCGTTGCTTACATATTAACACTGCCAGTACAGTCTAAGCTTGCTGATGAAACTTTCAGCACTATGCGCATATATATCGGGATATACTCACACAAAGTTCTTTTACACACACAATATGAATCTATTAGATTAGGACTAAACAAAACTGCTATATTTCATCCATGAATCTTTCCTTTCTCTCTTAAGATATTTGTGTCCTGACTAATATCTTTGCTTAAAATAAAAGACTCTGTAATTTCTGTTTTTCAACAAACTTTTCCTTCAGTTTAAAGAAATCAGTGTTTTGTTCAATCATTTACACCTTTGTCTGCTATAAATAACTTCATCGAGAAATGCTTTTTCAAAAACTAAATAAACTTATATTCCTTAAATTATTTGCATATTTAAATTCTTTAAATTCATTGGGTTTCGAGGAGTATATATAGTTACTACAGTTATTTCCCCCAAATAATTTCTTTCTGGTAAGTATTCTATTTTAATCTAAAACTTTTGGGTTCATCTGTGGAAGTAATTTTTAGAACATTTGGGGTCCCGTTATCAGAATATGAACAATATAGTTGTATCTTGGCAGCCTCCGACGTATTAGTGTCACTAGGAAGCGAAACGAAACTGATTATCTGAATAGGTTTATTTTCCCTGGTAGGTTTTCTATAATATCATTCATTGTTCTTATTTTGGCCAGCAATTTGCGGCAGCTGTCATATAACTATTTTTAGGAGACCGAAAATACCTGCTGTGTTGAAGCGCTTGATAGTTGAAGAACTCGAAACCACTGCATAATTAAATAGGCAAGTTAAAAATAAATACAGTCACACATGTATGGTCTGTCTGTCTGTCTGTCTCTGTCTGTCTGTCTGTCTCTCTCTCTCTCTCTCACACACACACACACATAGGCGCACACAAACATACACAGGTACTTATACACTGATAGTGCTTGACAGAGATAGTGAGAAGTCATTGGGAAGAAATTAAATCAAACTTTAATTACTGAGTGCCCTAATCTATAATATTTTCTCCTACTTAAGTCGATTTTGTCAAAAATACGAGCATATATATTAGGGCACAATGACAGAGATAGGTAGAAACCCCTTTAGCATAATGGTTAGAGTCATTGCCAATGGTTCGGGAGATCAGGGTTCAATTCCAGACCGAGTCATGAAACAAACTCAAAAAATGGTACTTGATGCCTCCATACTAAACACTCAATATTATAAGATACGGATCAAGGGTAATTTGAATAATCCAGGAAAAGGATTATTGACCTCCCTTACACCTAGGTGTAGTAGCTATTGAAAAGTGAGCCTTCAGGTCACCCTCGACTACGATAGGGCAAATTATAACTTATATATAAATAAACCGTGGAGGTGACCGTGGTGTAACTGTTATTGTCGTAGGAAATGAACACGGTGACACGAGTTCAAATCCTGGACCTGACTGATTGCATTTCACATAGCACTAATACCCGTATGAATCCAATTATTCTCCTTCCAGCTATGGGTAAATAGTAGGACAGTCTAGGTTCTTCAGCCTTGGTTAGACAACTAGTCTAGGAGAAAGAAAACTCTGAATTAAAACCTGTTAAACTCCGCTTAAAAATTGACTTTGTGTCATAACCTGCCCGAGCGGAGGGGTTGGTAAATAGGATATATAAATAAACCGTTTTAATTTTTGTGCAGAGAGTTTCGAGAAGCTATAGCTTTTGTATCTGTAGTTTTGCATTTTATGACCATTCAAATTCTACGCGCTATTTTGACCATTTATTTTGAAATTTGTAGACGACAATATTTGAATTGCTGCAAAAATTTTGAAGGACCAAAACCCAAAATGATTTAGGAAATCTTTTCCCGCCATAATCGTTAAAAATACAAGTTTTAACCTTTTATGATCAACTAATTTCGAGCCAATCTTATAAACAAGCTAAGAAAAATATTTCTTGAGTTAATACAGAATTATTCAAAACTTATTGATTTATACCTTTTGAGTTACAATCTAAAATTCTTTTCCTTCATGGATGCATTTAACAACGTTTAATTATCTTAAAATGAATGAAATTTTATAGTCTTCCTAGATTTATTCCTACAACTATAACAAAAAAAATATCTCTTGTTGCTGATTGTTTCATTTTGTTTGCAAACTAATTATTGTGCCATAACGTTGTTCCCCCACAACATAGTTACACACACACACAGATTTTTGACTCACACATAATGTGCCCATTTAGATGAAGGCTTACAAAAACTGCTTTATTTAATTCCTGAATCTTTATATTCCCTCTTAGAATATGTCCGCTCTGACTAATATTATCTTTGCTTCAAGAAAAGTCTTCGTCACATCAGTTTTTCAACAAACTTTTCATTCAATCGAAATAAGTAAAAATGTATTAATTCTTAGCTTTGTGTTTTGTTCAATTATTTCCACTTTGGCCGCTATACCCATTGATGATTATATATATATATATAGAGAGAGAGAGAGAGTATCGCTCATAATTACCCTAGTAAAATTTTCATTAAAAAAATTGATTTTGTCCAAATTTACATGTACTTTATTTTTCCAGGTAAATTATAAAATAAAAGCTGATATTTAATGGGTAGAGTGTTCGCCAATGATCCGGAAGGCCTGGGTTCAATCCCAGGATGAGTCATAGCAAAGACTTTAAAAATGGTACTTGATACTTCCTTGCTAGACGCTCAGCAGTATAAGGTACGTATCAAGTGTAAAGTGGAGCAATCCAGGGAAAGGAGTAGCGCCCTCCATTACACCTCGGTGTAGTAGCTATTGAAAAGGGAGCCTTCTGGTCGTCTTCAACTAGGGTCGCAAGCGATAATTACCACATTGTACAACATTGAAAGTGTAATCAAAATTATGATTTATCAGTCCCAAAGCAAGTACATTAAGCAATTACCACTCTACACGAGCAAGATGTAACAAAATGTATAGTTTATTAGTTTTCCTTCTAAACCTTTTGCCATACCATTTTCATATTTTTTGTGTAGTTGTTTAAGACTTTATTTGTCTTTTTGTTTTATTTTTCTATTTATACAAAAAAATTGTTAAACACTTCTATTTGATCCATCGACGGGACCTAAACAGATACTACCTCTTCGGTCAGTGTGGATCTGGGAGTAATGGCCATAAAGTAGTACTCACATTCTATAAATCTCTATCAGAAGCCGTTTAGTGTTATACCCAGTACACGCCTTTTTGGGGTGGGGCTCCTAACTCCACTGCTCTGGAAGCCCCGCCCACTGGGCGTACTTATATGTTACACATACAGATACTTATATCTGTTTTATGTGTCTTTCTTCACGTTGTCTATCTGTTTGTCTCTCAATCTGTTTCTATATATAAATGCACACACACACACACACACGAACATATATATATATATATATATATATATATATATGTGTGTGTGTGTGTGTGTTTGCATTTATATATAGAGACAGATATAGGGACAAACAGACAGATAGAGAGACAATATATATATATGTGTGTGTGTGTGTGTGTGTGTGTGTGTTTCATTTTTCTATAAATATGTAGTTATATGCACATATACCCATTGATGATTATACATCTATTTATGCATCTATGCATTCACACATATATATATATATATATATATATATATATATATATACGTATGTGTGTTTAAAGTCTGGAATATCTGTCATCAGGGTGCTGCATAACTTGCAGTTTAACACAGGAATCAAATTTGCATGATTTTTTAACATCTTGACAAATGTTAAATTCTAATGAAGCTTCACATTGAAATATCGAGTAGTATATAAAGAAAGACCTGAAAAAGAACTGTATTAAAATTACAAAAGACGCTAGCTCTAATAAATATGATTTTACAAAAATCTCGAGTGGATTGTGCTTCACCTAAACTGCAACATTTCTTTAATTCTAAATTTAACGTTTAGATTTTAATATTTTTTCTTCTGAATTATGGTATGGTCATAACACATAGAATAGAAAAATATTTTATGTATGTAGGCAAGACAACGTATAGTTAAAATTTCAAATTTTTACTGTGTTTACCCCTACATGGTTTGAAATGCCATTAAAAAAATTAATAAAAATAACATAATCGCATCGAGGACAGTTTTATGCAAAAACTTTACTTGGTTGAATTTGTTCCATTATTTTATAACATAGTGTACATATATTGTCCTGGTCAACATAGAAAAAAGACAAATAAATGAAATACATATATATATATATATATATATATATATAAAAGGCGAATGAATATATATATATATATATATATATATATATATATATACAAACATTTAAAAATCAGAAGATATATTAATGCACACCCACTCCCCACCATTATAAAAAAAATATTAAAAAAGACAAAGGACATATATAAAATGAAACCCCAAAATATGGAAAAACTATTTTGAAAAAATATTCGAAAAACCTAGAAAAAAGAAAATAACATAGGTAATGAAATAAACATAGAAGCCAATGATAAAGCAAATAAACTAATATTAGACATAATACAAAAATGAAAAAGAAAAACAAAAACCCACATCACAGTTACAGACTACAAAGAAAACTTTAAAAACTAACCACCATGAAGACTTATAAGCCCAATGAAGACTGAGATAGAAAAATAACTCCAAAAATATACTAGAAAATATAAATCAAAAACAGCGTAACAAATCATAAACACACACTACCACTCCGGGTCAGACTGAGCCTCGAACTAATGCCAATGAAAGGATGCTTCAGAATCTTCAGATCTCCGGAACTTGAGTCTCACCATCAGGTGCAGTTTAGTTTCATATCAATGAGGGCATTTTACTCGTCTGCAGAGGCTACAGTTAGCTTATTTTAAGCCCCGACGACTTGGTGGTTATGAACGAGAAGAAAAAACAAGTCATAGATAAATGTTCGTTTGGGAAAAAAATATAAGATAAGTGTTGAGAATGAAGGTGAGAACGAAGCAACAAGAGAGAGAATGAAAATTAAGAAATGAAATAATGGAAAGAAAGAAAGAATGAAAGAAAAAGGTATATCATAGAAAGGAAATAGAAAAAGGAAATATGATAGAGAGAACAATTTTGGGAAGGAGATATTTGGTGTGAAACGAAAGAAAGGAAGATGCTGGCGTTTTTATTTAATACATTTTTTGTGTCTTCAAATACCCCACACCCTGTCGGTGGGGTTCAGAATATTCTGATTGTATTTCCTGCAGCAAAAATAAACTAAAAACGAAGCAGAATATAAAAAGAAGACAAAGAAATTACACCTCGGACAAAGCTATATTGCGAAAATAGAAGACACATACGAAATACCAATATAAAACAGTGATTTTGAAACAAAAATATAAAACAAAAACAAAATAGAAAAATAAAAATAATAAGTTTTTTCTAACTATCAAAAACATAAATCATGATAAATTGAAAGAGTTCTCGTGGTCAATTGGTTAAAATGCTGGACTGTGGCATCGTACGTAGTAAACACGTTCGAATTCAAGTTGCGCTAATGCCTTCACTTTTGTATTAATACCCTCAGAAAAACTCCATAATTTCAGCTCTTGGTTAAAAAGTATCACTGCTGCTATTTTAGTGTGAATAAATCACAAAGTTTGATATTCTATTATAAACAAAGAAACCAAATAATCGTAAGAATAATATTAAGATAATAGAAAGATATCCTAAAATTACAAACAAGCTTGATAGATCCAGTAAAAAAAAAAAAAAACAGATAAAGTTGTGCAGACAACTTCGAACAAGTAAGAAAATGCAAACAAAATGCAAATACTGAAGAAATATGCAACTATAGAAATAAAAGCGCTTGGCCGCTCAAAGAAAATTGCAGAAAAAAAAGAACTTATATGAGCCGAAAGTCAGAGCAAAAAGAAATCAAACAAGAAAAAAATATATTTTAGTCGGATAACCGAAGAAATATATATATATATATATATATATATATATATATGATAACATCTCTGAAAAAAATAGAATAAAACCAAATGAGAGAAAAGAGCACGATAAAAATACCAATCAAGGGAACGACATTTTATTGTCTTCACTCAGAAACGAAGGTGTATATAATCGAATAAAAGATAAAAAAACAAAGAAAATTATGGGATAGAAAGAATAAACTATTTCGAAATACGGACATCAAAACAAGTTCTAACGAAGAAAAATATTTTTTTTAATTAAAAAAAAAAAAAAAAAAACAGCACAAAAAGGGAAAATAAACACTGATGAAAGATGTGTGGTATGAAGAATAGAAAAAACTAAAAATGAGTTTACACGGCTAATTTTTGTATTAGAAGCCATTAAATAGAATCTCATAAATAAAACGGTAATTTAAATCATATGATGAAACTATATATATATATATATATATATGTGTGTATGTGTGTATGTGTGTGTGTGTGGTGCCACAGCTTTAAAAGTTTCTAACCAAAACTATTACGAGTGACGTCTAGATTATTACTTAAAATTCCTTGTTAAAACACTGGATTAAATTTTAGTCCGTGACAAAGCATAAAACATAATTTTCAATTTATTATCTATTCACTAAGATGAGTAAAAAAGTTTGCACTATCGACATGCATGCTTATTTCCGGATTGAACTCCAAGACACTTGAGCGAATTAAACTGATGCTACATTTAGCTGATAGTCCGGATCTTGCTACCGCGGTTTATCACTTGACTTGATTTGGGGTCTCTCCTGCGGCCCTTCAACTACTAAGAGGAGGTGGAGAGTTCACTGGACTTTTCCTCAAAGAAAAAGAAGTTGTATAATTATTTTGTGCATATTTATATATATGTAACGGTCGCCCAGCACAACCGACTCGGTGGGACTTAGAATAGATCGATTCTGTTCCCTGTATAGGATTAAGAATCCCACTCTATCTCAAAAAGCGGTTGTACTGGTATGAAACTAAACTGCATCTCATTGTGTGGCTCGGGTTCTAGAGCTTTAGGAATTGTGGGATACTATTTTTATAACCACTACTCCCACATCTACTCTGGAACGGAGTGGTAGTACCTGTTAGGTTCCCATTTATTTGTAAAATAAATGTGTTTAAAAATCATTTGTATAAAATAAAAATACTGAATGCTATATTATTGTATATTAATCTTATTAAAAATTCTTTACTCAGGATTATTAATTGTTACTTGAAATCATATAGCAGTGTATAAATTATTGTTGCATATTAATTAATCATAATGAACCAACGATACACTTCTTTATAAAAATATATCTCATTTTATTCTTGAAAGGGGCCCACAGTTTGTTGTTAGTTTGAGAGATAGATAGAGAGGCATGTACTCAGAGAGGGGACTTCTTCTTGTCCCATATCTTATTCCAGGAGCCAGGGGGTGCCAACGCTTGCACCCCCTTGCAACCCGTATCGTTAGAGATGACCTAACGCCTCTGATCGGCTGCGCGTCCCTGGCTCAACTCTCGATTCTCTGCACTCTGTTTAAATCTGCCCGCGTGGTTATAACGTGGTCTCCTTCCGGTTACACATCTGTTGGAACTGACTACTCCGACCACTGCCATCGCCCTGTTTACTAATCACAAAGTGATAGCTTGTCAAAGTATACGGAGTCACTAGGAACGAACTGAAAATCCATGTCATATATTATATTACATTATTAGTATTGAAAGGAATACTAGGCACCATATAACCGCAAATTATTTGTACTAAAAATAGCTACTTGGAGTTAAAACTTGTTCACTAAGGATTATTATTTGTTATTTCAACACAGATAAATATTTGAAAAAAATATAATTATTAAATAGGAAAATTTACTTGAAACCATATAACTGTAAGTAAATTATAAGTTTTAGATAAGAATACTTGAAATTATACAGCTGTGGTCATATCATTTTCATAAAAAAGGAATATTTGATATATTTTAGATGTAGAAAATTACTCTTAGAAAACATGAAAATATACATAAAGAAAATGAAAATATACGGATAGAATGAACGTTATTCCCTAACCTCTTGTCAAAGTATAAACCATAACGTATTGACATGCTGTCAGAATCAAAGAGTCGTAACTCAACAAAAGTGTTGCCAAATCGTAGAGAATAAAACAGTTTCTTGGTCAATATGTAACTGAACGTCATTTTGTGATCTTCCAAATTCTTGATATCAGGAGAAGACTAAAAATAACAAATTAGAATCTTCTTAAATAGAAGTATTAATATCATCCCAGATTGCTGTTACGTTTGGACATAATTGGTCGTCTAGTTAGAAATAGAATATAAGATTTTTGAGTTATCTCTTTTGAGCGATAATTCTTATGTTTTTATACCAACCAAATTAAAAACATTCTCGCAATGAAATGAAAATAAACATTCTCCATAGATAATCCAAAAGACTGCTTGATACAATTTGTATTGTGCAAATTGGTAATCACAAAGATTTGTTCTCAAGAACACCCCCCCCGCCAGAATTTATCAAAACCTGCCGGACAATTGACTTCTTTCGGTAGGTGGCTGGAGTACACATACTGAGTAGGTAATATTGTTAAAAAAAATGTGTAATCGATCATGTTTCATCTTCTCTAAGCCTTTTTAGAAGGGAGGATTTTATTTTTGCTTGAATGTTATTTACAGACTAACAGAGATTCCGTATGGAATCTCAGTATATAATCTTCAATGTGGTTACAGAAGAATTAGAAAAAAACTCACACACTCACTCCTAAAACTGCCCATGTGTTCAATTTGTAAAGGTTTCAGACATACAAAAGCTTAGGTCAGGTTATTTGTTTTAGGTGTATATCAACCAATGATGGATATTAAGTGCCAAACCATGTTTATACATATCTGAATTATATATAACTTTTAAATGAATACTTTGTTAGTAATGTCGTTTTAAATGAGTGCTGGCCCTTTTGTTTGCAGTCAGTTGAATGGTTTCAGTTATTGCTATTTAATTCTTATAAATCTATTTAGATGCAGTTGAATGATTTAAAGTATCGCTATCAAAGACTGTACCTGGGAGTAATGGCAATAAACATGTACTCAACATTCTCCAAAGCTCCGGGACAGGAATCTCACTATCAGATGCAGTTTATTGTCATACCAAGGACACGATTTCTATTTGACCGTAGACGGGACCCTAAACTTTACTAACATGCAAGATCAGAGTTGACTTCGGAGTAAAGACTATGAAGAGTATTCCACCTTCCAAAAGTTCCAAGAATGGATCCACACAATCAGATTGTTTAGTGTCATATCCAAGACTTTTATTGGAAGGGAATTTTACTCTTCTGCAGATATGTGACCAGTGTATTCTACAGCCCCAGATGACTTACAAAAAGACTACCGTTGAAACTTCTGTTCGCGGATGATACGGATTTCTTTGAGGTGCCAATATATAGACAAAAGACTTGCCAATTGCTTGACGATACAAATATTTCTCGAACACAATAAATCTTCGAGAAATGTTTGTAAAAAGTAAATATCTATAAAGCTATCGTACTGTCTTTTCCTAATAGAATCGAACCCTGGATCACTTATTAAGGCCGTCTACATTTCCGTGATCACCTTTATAAGAGTTGCTACAGCATCATCTTTGATTTGCACCCAACAAAAACTCACATGCTTATTATTTCCAATTCCACTGAAACTGTAAAAGTTCTTCTACACGGAAAAATATCTACAAAAAACTGACTGTAAATATTACCTCTGCTATATATATATATTGTACCGGACATTGCCCTAGGGGTTAGAGTGTTCGCCAATGGCCCGGCAGACATGGGTTCAATCCCAGGTCGAGTCATACCAAAGACTCAAAAAATGGTACTTGATGCCTCCTTGCTTAACACTCAGCATTATAAGGTACGGATCAAGAGTAAAGTAGAGCAATCCAGGGAGAGAGTAGCGCCCTCCCCTACACTTTGGTGTAGTAGCTATCGAAAAGGGAGCCTTTGGGTTACCCTCGACTATGGTCGCCAACTTTACTTTACTTTTTACTTATATATATATATATATACCCGAAGATCAATCGATTAATGAATTTTGTCAAAGAGGATGGTAATAGGAAACACTGTTTATAGTTTAAGCTTTTTCAAGAAAACTATTAATCTTAGTTCCTTTCATGTCCCAGAACACTCTCAGAATGACCTTCTTTACTGACCACTGAATCTGGAAATTTTTCTTTACTGAATATTCCGATGGCTTTCTTTCCAAGAACTGTCTTTTAGAATCAAGCTCGAAGTTACAACTCCGATTTTAGCATATTTCAAAACATTTTTGACTGTACACATCACACATTCGACTTTAGATTTCATATGGTTTGCACTTCTCAACCACCAAAGATTTAATGACTGACCTCTGTTCACGTTTGGAGAACTCTACTTGATGGAGTTCCATCATTTTGAAAATAAGAATTTATACGATATTGAAGTCATTTTTGCAAGAAACAATCGAAAAATGTCTTTAATAAAAGGTATTTTAATCTTTTTCAAAAGAATAAATGACCCTCGTGTATATATATATATATATATATATATATATAACATCACTCAATATGCCCCGGGCCTAAGTAATAAAATAACTTTTTGGCAAAATTCAACTTTATTCATCAACATTGTCTTCTTTTAGGGTGATGTATTGATTCCAACGTTTCTATAACAATGCGAAGCCTATTTTGTGGAACGATTTGTCTTTAGCCTCAAAATACGCCGCAGTTTTCGATATCACTTCTTCATTGGAGCCAATATCTTTCCCTGTAGTATTCTTTTGAGGTCTGCAAACAGTCAGTAGTCACCAGGGCCCAGATCTGGAAAATAGGCTGGCTGCAGAAGCAATTCGAAATGCAATTCATGTAGTTTTTCTATTGTTACGATCGACTAGTGACATGATGCATTGTCTTCGTGAATGAGTTCTTTTTTCTTCTTTATGAGTGGCCGGTTTTTTGTGAGTTCTTCCTTCAAATGCACCAATAATGCTATGTAATATTTGCTAATGATGGTTCTTCCTTTCTGAAGGTAATCGATGAACAAAGTACCTTGCTCATCCCAAAATACGGAGGCCAGAACCTTGCCTGCTGATGTTTTCGTCTTTGGTCACTTGGGACGGCTTTCACCTGCTGCTGTCCACTCAGCTGACCGATTTGGATCCATGTTTCCTCCACTGTCACATATTTACCGAAAAATTCCTTTTTGTTGTGTTGAAACAGTTGCAAACAACGCTCTGAATCGTCGAAATGTTGATGTTTTTGATTGACTGTGACCAAACACTGCACCCACTTTGAACACAGCTTTTTTATTGACAAATGTTCATGCAAAATGGTGACTAGACTGCCAGTTGATATCTTCAACAATTCTACTATCTCATGCAACTTCAATTTACGATCGGCCAAAACGAGTTTGTGGAGTTTTTTGGTGTTTTCCAGGAGAACTGCCCAATTTGGGTGACTGAACGTTCAGCTACGTTTATGTCTGTACGACCTCATTTAAAGTCAGCATAATATCACTTGAACTTTCTTTCTGACGGAGCAGAGTCCGAATAACCATTATCAAGCCATTGCTTTGCTTGAACATTTTTTTCCCAACAGGAATCATTGCTTTTTCAACACACGAAATTAAGATTTTTCCATTGTTTTGAAAATTGCAACAGTACTTTTATTTAAATAACTGTAACTGTTAAACTGAAAATCTGTTTGCGCTGAAATTTTGACTGTGCCATTTGAACGTTAGTACCTTAGAAAAATTATATGGATTGTTAATTAGTAGTGCCATCTATATATCAGGCCCAGGACTTATTGAGTGATGTGTTATATATATATATATATATATAGCTTATATTGTTGAAGGCATGACGTTCCTGAAAGCCCAGTCGACTGGGGCTGTAGAATGCAATGACTGCATCAGATGCAGAAGGGTAATATTCCCCTCAACGATTTTCTTGGACATGACACTAAATAATCTGATGTTGAGGCTCCAATAATGTTGGAGCTTTGGAAAATGCGGAGTACCCCTACATTGACATTGTTTCTAGATGCACTCGAACCTTGTGTGGTAGTACCTGAAAAGGCCATATGTATTGGTCGAATAGAACTGTTTAACATTTAAACTGAATGCAAACAAATTAATTGCTTGAAATAGAACTGTTTGATCGTTTAACTTCATGTAAACAAATTACTGATTTTCAATTCAATTGTTGGTGATACATAACAATACCTGAAACCATTTAACTTTGTTGACTTATGCTAAATTGAATTGTTAAAACTATAACAGTTTGATCATTTAACATCTTATCTACCAAATGTTCTTACACATCATATATATTAAATATATATGTAAAATATTATTCGACATTATATTACCAATAACGGTTGATATGCCATAAAACCAAACCAAACTAAACCAAATGTTACTGGATGAACTATTGGCATGGAATTCATAGCTTTTCTTCTTTTAACATTTACCTTTTTGACATACTGATTGATCTAATCTTCATGAGGATTATGCCAAACTTTTTGGAATATACATGAGTGTGTGTGATTTTTGTTTAAGAGAACGCTTTTTCTTCAATAGTTTTTACAATCAATTCTAACTAAGTTATGAATCGAAAACATTGCATATATTTTTTTCTACCAATGTAAACTTTAATGTAATTTTGTTTCACGTCTCAATAATCCAATAAAATACTTTCAGCGCCGTTTCTTTTTTTTTTTAAAGAAAACAAATGTGATGAATCCATTAATATTTATTGTACATACGTATTTTTATCACCACTTTATTGTTCTGTTCATTTGTTTATATTCCTTGTTAGTAATTTTAAATCTTTTGTAGATGCTAAATTACGTGGTACGATTGATAAGTTCGTAACCTAACGTAAGATAATAGATGTTACATAGTTCAAAATTAATTTTCATGCCATTTATCTCTCAAAAGCCATAGAACCCCAAACCTAAACTATGGTCTCCAGTCAGAAAAATTGACTGAAAATGTCAAATATTGTGATCTATCATTTAACAGTCTGATCGGATATATTGTTACCAGGAAATACTGATGTGGATAAAGGGGTTCTCCGGTCAGATTTTAGGCCACCCGGATATATGTACTCAGAAAATTGTAAGTGGGGCTCTCTACTCGAGAAAAGCTGAAGATTGATGTTTTATGCTTAGTGTAGCACGCCAAACTCAACCAAAAAGCGCTAAGCCACACTTATATACTAAAAAATAAAAAAAAAACATATGAAACATTTTATGTTTTATTACAAGTCAAAATAATTAATTCATCTTCGCGTCTTCCGCTTAAGCGAGTACGTGGAGCGGAATTTGAACAAATCAGCCCCACTGACCTAAAATCAGTCCTGTATGTACCTTCCAGGTAGAGGCAAAAATATCGGTCCTTGTGTACTAAGTTTTAACTCTTTCAACAACTTCATTCAAATTTTGAACTTTTTCTTTTGTTTTTCTTTTCTTTTTCTCTTTTCGTTCCGAAAATAATGAAACGAAAGTGTTATGAATTGAACAATATAGTACAGCTGAATGATGAGTGACAATTTTCTCAATGATTGCTTCTGTAATGTAGTCACTGCCTCTCACGACTAGTGACCCGGTTACCCAGCTGTGTGCCCAACAACAACATGTCAATCACCAAAACTCTTACAATAGGCACGAAAGACGCTCAAACATTGGCATTTTTTGGAAAGCCTTGTCATTTACCGGGTTGCCGCAAAGCATGACCAAAAAATCGGGGCTAAGTGAAATTGTCAATTCCCCATAAAAGTGGGTAAAGATTTGTCAAAGAATAACTGTCCTTCGTCGATTTGAAAATACCTCTTCAAGTCTTCCTATTTTGGGGAGTAGTTCATTGGGAAACTGGGACACTTACAATAAAGTAATGTTTGTCTATGACTACTTCTCTAAGTTTTCCTTTCCCGAGATGATCAACTTCCCCACATCTCTTCGTCTCCGTCAGATTTATTTGAAACATCTGCAACTCTACACTTACATCCAGGATTCAATATTCTGAAAAAGAAGCAAAAGTTTACAATTAAAATTTTCTTTGAAATCTTTCAATGTGTTGAACTTCATATAAATTTAGTTAGAACTGAGAAACTTATATATTTGTATGGGAGTATAGTCATTCGGCCTGTCCAGTCTTGACTACTAAACGACTCGACTCTTCGTTGGGTACATTATTTTAAAACAATATTAGTTGGCTGCAGGGGTTGTTTCCATGATTTACTTAAAACAGTACATAGCATCCTGGTGGAGTTCACCAGTAGTTTTCTTTCAAATATTCTGTTAGATTCAAAGTAGTGCAGCCATACTATAGTAATTAGATGGCTACAGTTGGGACGAATTGCTGTTTTATTTTATAAGAGAAATTCGATTTCCATTTGGTTGTGGGATCTTGCGCTCAAAATATTCTAATATGACTAATAAAATGAAGACAATATGTTAAGCCATAGCAGCTGAGTAAATCTTAATTTTCTTTTCTATAACTTGTCTACATGGTCAAACACAAATAGCAGGCAGAAACCCCTATACTTCTGTTCCTACTCTATCCTATATATAATGTCGGTATGTCAGTACTATCGTATTTTTTCGCCCCTTGGAGAAAAATCTAGATACAAAATAAACAAGCGTGCTTCATGCAGTTTCAACAAATCCAGGAAGCTTCCCAGCACAAAGCAACTGCTGTATTGCCACTTACATCTCATCTTACAAACCATCCAAGTAAGATGGCCAAGGCAAGCTGGACACTGTTTTTGAAGTAAGGATGATCTCCCATAGACTTCTTCACATGGATATACCAGTTTGGACAGACCTGCTAAAACTTTGGTTCATCAGCTCTATAGAGACACTGAATACCGTCTACATGACTTGCCAAGAGTGACGGCTGATAGGGATGGATGTCGAGAGAGTCAAAGAAATCCATGTTGTCAGCACACTTTGATGATGAGGATGATGATTAAGCTTGCTGTCTGAACAGTAAAATGGTCGACTCATTTATTTATTTTGCTTACTGATTTTTCTTCCTATCACATAGTTATTAAGAGATTTTTTAGAATTATATAACTAATGTAATTTGAAGTATCTTAAATTCTCAGAATGCAATGCATTTTTGAGTAGGGGTTTATTGTTTGCTTTTAACCTATAAAAGCATTTTAGCGAGTAAATTCCTCATGGGAATAATAATTCCAATGGTTAATCAAGGCAATTCTCGAAAGTAGCAGATTAAAAACTTGAAAATTTCTGCTTCTAAGATTAAATATGGAGATTTTTCCATTTTTGCATAATTAAAAGCATTTTATGGCATTTTAAAGTCTAAAACCCCAAAAGAAAAAAAAAAGTAATCGTTTTAATTTACCTTGAAAAGAAAATAATAAAACACCAAAGTTTTGACGTAAACCTTTTCGTTCAAAATATGTAAAACTAAATGTTTATTATTTGCAGATTTCGGAAAGAATTTGCGAAACATAAAGCAACCGGGTCGGTGAGTGATGAAGAAGAAATGAGTTAATTGATTGTGAGTAAATGAGTGGGAAATAAAAGCTGAAAGATGATACGTTCTGTTCTAGAAGAAGAAGTAGAAATGGAAGCAGAGGGAGAAGAAAAAGAAGAAAAACTGAGGAGAATCTATGAATTTAGAAGAAGAAGAAGAAGAAGAAGAAGAAGAAGAAGAAGAAGAAGAAGAAGAAGAAGAAGAAGAAGAAGAAGAAGAAGAAGAAGAAGAAGAAGAAGAAAATGTTTAAAAAGAAGAACATACACAAAGAAGAGATGAAATATAGAAACAGAATTTGAATACAAAGTACGAAATATGTAAAAAAGAAGAAATTGAAAAATAAAACTCGGTGCTTAAAGACGAGATAAAAAAAAAAAACAAACAATTTATTGATAAAAAGAAGAAAATCCAAACTAAGGATAAAAAGAGAAAATAAAATGAGAAAGAATGGAAAGTGGAGATAAATATAAGAAAGAAAAAAATTAAAGACGAATAATCACAGCTGTTTAAAATATTCTTATCTAGTACAAATAATTCCCACACAATCATTCGTCTGCAAGTTTTTATTTGGTTGGTGTAATGGATAATGTGCTGAACTGCGGCATCGTAGAATGCAGGTTCGATCTCCACTCTCGCTTTTACGCTAATTTTCGGACTAACACATTTCTTAAATGTATTAACTTCCTGATTTCACAAGATAGGAGTTTAATATCACCACAAGGATTCAACTAGGCTTGTTTTAGCATCAAATAACCCATGAAGGTTGTTACACCATTAAAAACTAAAAAAAAAATAATCTTTATAATTTAATAATGATCCTTTTTTCGCACACACTTATATAGTTTAAATTACTAAGAATAATAATATTAATAATAATAATCATTTTTAAACAATTACAACTTCAAGTACTTATTCTTAATATGAATAATTTACAAGTAAATAGCATCATGTATTTCTAGTGAGTGCATATAGTTTTTAAAGAGATCCTTTAGACTGATAGATGGTACTCCAACTGGTCCTTCTACTTCAGCTCAATGTGGTCTGAGAGTAATGTCAATAAAGGAGTTCTTCATACTCCTTATTTCTCTAAAACTGGAGCCTCACTTTCAGTTGCAATTTCCTGCTATACTAAGCTATACTACCACAGCGAAGGATATGGTTGTATATTATATGAATTGGTGCTGTCCATTAACCGAAAATTGATTTCTGGACCAGGAGACAGTTGTAATGTAAATAAATTTTGGTTCATATATTTAGCAAACAGGCCCAAAATTTCCTATAGGCTGGATTTTAAAATCCTATTCGGGCATTTTATAATAGCTCGGTGTCCCTGTTTAGAAAAATAGAAAAACAATAGGTCAGAATAAGAAAACCAAAGATTTTATAACATATCAGAATGTAAACAAACGTTTACGTTCTTCATCATGCTCTATCTTACTCTCTGACAAATAAACACTTCGAATATTTCGACCTTACTAAATAATAAGATAAAGTGGTAAATGACTAGAAAATGCAGTGAATAATTTTGAGAGAAGGTGTCATTGCTTTATTGTAAAAAAGAATATCATAAAATATAAATGTTAGAAAATGGTTTGATTAATCTCCGTAGACCTGCTGTAATTTCATAGCATATCATATCATATCATCGTTTACTACATATTAAAAATATTCATTTTATATATATATATATATATATATATATATATATATATATATATATATACACACATTTTCTATACCATTACACTGCGCTTTATGTGATTAGTTGAACGGTCTCCAGACGAGTGTATATATTGAGTAAGTAATTACATGGAACTCAAACTAAAGGGCCGACCGTTTTTTGAAATTTTACATTATGTCTTAAACTTCCTGTTTGGACGAAAAAAATCAATCATTTAATTTATATTTTTAAAGACGGGATAAATCAATTGCTCAATATTATTACTGTAATTATATATATATATATATATATATATATATATATATATATATATATATATATATAAGTAGGTATATATATATATATATATATATATATATACCTACTTAGGAGCATTATTACGTTCACTTTCAGATTAATAAACTTCAGAAAGGCATGAACGCCCTTATATCCACTAGTTACTGGTTATATAGTATTACAACTGTTTGTCTACAAGATAGATTTGGCATTACATTAGACACGGTGTTTGATATGACATTAAGCAAAGAAACCAAACAACCAATCAACCAATCTAAAAATAAACACACACATACACGCATACACACTCACACACACACACACACATATATATATATATATATATATATATATATATATATATATATATATATATATACTTATATACATAATCATGATATACAGCTAAAACCGTTTTAAATCTATATACCTGGTGCCTTCAATAAGTTTCCAGACTTTTTTGTACAGGCATTTAAAATTGTCGTAGACTCTTGAAAATCCATTATGTTATTGCTATACATCTTATGAGATGACTGACCAATTTTTATGATTTCAAGTTCAAATGAACGGCTACAGAAGGAATTGGAAAACACCCTACTAAAGCCTGATTGTCACAGCTGGTGAATTTCAAAAATGCAATCTGGACGTGAGGAAACTTTAGAAGAACGATATGCAGTAAAATTCTGTTTTAAACTTGGAAAAAATGCGACAGACACGCATGGAATGCTTCTGAGAGCTTTTCAACCATATTGCATGAATCGAGCATCAGTTTTTGAGTGACATAAGAGATTCAAGGAAGGCAGAGAGTTTGTGAGGGATGTTGAGAGGTGTAGGAGAGTTAAGTAAGTGAATACACAAGAGTTGATAGGCCAAAGGGTTGGGGTTAGGTTTAAGGTTACTATGTTGAGGTTTTAAGAGAATTCAGGAAGAGATTTCGTTGGGAGAGGCCAGCATTCATCAAATCGAGTCAGTGGCGATTTCCACCGGGACAATGCACCAGTCCACAACTCCATGCTTGTCACAGACTATTTGACGAAGATGGGCATCAACACAGTTCCTCAGACTCCCTATAATCCAGACTTTGCTCCCTGTGACGTTTGGGCATTCCCTAAGCTCAGAGGCTGTCGTTATGAGACAATTAAGGAGATGAAAGAGGCTGTGACGAATGTCATTGACATGATCACACAAGAGGACTTCAGTGGGGCTTTCCAGAATTTGTTGGAACGGTACAACAAGTGCATTGCAGCCGGAGAAGATTACTTCGAAGGGGTCTAGAGTTTCATGTGTCTACTATCAATAAAAGTGTCCGTAAGAAAAAAAGTCTGGAAACCTATTTAATGATCTTCGTAACATTGGTTTATTCTCAAAAATGCAAAGCAGTATCAGGATACTTTAATTATGAAGTGATATTTGACACCGTCAAAATATTAGACTTTTCAATGTGAAATTAATTGTAGATTGACAATAAAAACTCAGAATTCTTAGTTTTTACGTCATCCACCAGTGGAGCTTATACGCCGCAGTTGTATTGGTTTTGCGAGTTTTTAAACGGTCATTTTAATAATTGATGTCAAACCTGTCAATAAGAACTTCAGAAGTGGAAAGAACATTTTCAGAATCTGCTCAGAAAAACATCATAAAATTACAGAAAAAACAGCAGAAGAAATTATTAATGGACAATTTAACATCAAAGTTGGACAGTTCACGGAAGAAGAACTTGACACAAACCTGAAACAGATTAAAAAGAGAAAATCTGCTGGTCCCGAAGAATTATCTTTTGAAGCATGGAAAACTAAGAAATTTGGTGACATGCGCATTGATGAACTACCATAGAGAAATGGACGAAAGGCTGCATCTTCCACTTCCTCAAGATAGACGACTTTGGAATCATTGGAAACTGCAGTGATATAACTCTTACGATTATAGCTACTAAGTTTTATAATCCTATTTACCCAACCCCTCCGCTCGGGCAGGATATGACACAATGTAAATTTTTTTTTCTAAGTTTTATAATGCCCTACATCTCAGTTGTATGCAACCTGAAGCTAAGAAATTCTCGGGAAAATCCAAACGACTTTCAAAGAAATCAATCCACAACGTCACAGATTTTGACAATAAGTTCAATCATCAAACGTGTACATGCAGAAAATCTCGAGGAAGCATTATTGAAGGGAAGACAGGGTTTCTTTGGTTTGTTTAGGCAACCAACCTTGAAGAACAAAAATTCTGAATTCAAAACTTATGTACCCCGCTTAAAAACTGGCCTTGGGTCACATTCTGCTCATGGCAGAAGGCTTGGATGAAAAGATACAATTCAAAATATGTTCGGTATCTCATGATGAGTTTGCCTCCCAAATAGAAATTCAGTTGTCAAATGCACTTGGGAAAAATTATTTTGAGCTCTTTGTGTTTCAACATCCATTGTTGATGACTTTCATCGGTCTTCTTTTAACTTTTTCATCTGATTTCTTTCATTAAATTTCTTAATACGCAAAAGCAATGGTTAGCTTACTTGATATTGACACCAGTTTCTTTAAAAAAAAGTCGCTGGAGTCTTTCAAGGACATACATAACCATTATTTCTACTCATAAACTGCCTAGACTACGTACTAAAAAGATCAATAGATCTAATGAAAGAAAATTAATGCAGACTAAAAAAATCCAAGAAGCAAACGATATCCTGCAGAAACTATTGCTGATGCAGACAACATAGATATGATGAAGCGCTTCTTGAACATACACCTGCTTAAACCGAATATCTACTACATAACCTGGAGCAAGCAGAAAAAGGCAGTTGATTCTTCGTGAGCACAGGATTTACCAAAGGCGATGGTCTGAAGGAAGAGATGACGAGAAAGAGGGAGTCAAATGAATCCTTGCTATCTGTCAGTCTTAATGAGGATAATGACTTTAAAACCGGTTATATTGAAAGCAGAAATATTCACTTATCTATCTTCCTTTATTTTCAGAGATAGGGGCTTATCATATATTCCCACCAAAGAGGTGGATGTGTTTCTGCAATGGTACCATAGAAATTAAAAACAAATTAGGCTGCATAAATATTGACTGCATGTATCATAATATTATTGCAAGAGTGCTTAAATATTTTCCCTGAAAAAAGAGTCTGGCAAAGATTGTTTAATGGTCACAAAAGCTGAGAGAATGTAATTGGTGAAGGAATTCAAAATTCTAACTTAACAAATTTCCGTTGACTAATGCATTAGGCAAATGTATGACTCCATATCTCCTTCTCAATATACCATATAACTTCGTAAAATGGTGATTGATCTCCTTAGATTTGATTGGCAACCAGTGTATGTGATAGAAAGCTCTCGTTCCAAACTACAGACTTGAGTTTCATTAAGGTAGCTGAATGCCAACTTTAACTTCCATCTAGAAGTTCCAGGATCCCACTACATTAGTGACGCTAAAAGGGTAAATGCCTCAACTTAACATTTCAGGATCTTCTTAAACCTCAACCAGACTTTAGCTCAAAAATTATTGCTTCACTAATTACTTTTATCTACAGGGACAGGAAAGGGTCAATGCTAAAAAGAACTTTGAAAAAATAACACGAAATCAATATGCGATATATTTACTTATTTTCTTAACCTCAGCTTGAGCCAAAGATTACGTATCTTGATTTTGAAGACGGGTAAACCTTCCCTATTTCAAATTATAACATAATCTTTTGCATATATTTATTTTATTTGTCCTTGTGCCTCATTAAGTTAATTTTTTACTTTGTAGTAAAAGACGTCACTATGGAGCAACGACAATTCAATTTTGTATACTGTTATTACAGCAGCAAATTCAGTTCTCATTGGTTAGAGTGAATGTTTTGATTTGTGACAGATTTACTAAGTTCGTTAAATATCAGTTTATTGCCTTTAGTCAAATAATAACTCTTATAAAGATGATGTTTTATCAATGTAGACTGTTCCAGTAGCCAATACATTTTGGGGGAGTCATGCTGGGTAATCATTTCATATCTTTTAGGAGAATGTAGGTTACATGGTGGTTCCCATCTCCTCTCCGACAAACATGATATCATTTTGGGTTACATAGAAATATTTTCATACACATGTGGAGAGAAGTAGCTTCATGTATTTCCCAGGGATTTGGTGGAATATTACCGTAATTTTTCGTCGTCAACATAACGCTTACTACTAACCAGTAGTAACATAAAAAGAAATGAAATGACACACAAAACTACTGAAGAGAAAGATAATGAATAATATTTTTTTTTTTATATATTTTATTAAGTTTGCATCTCATCTTTTATAAACAGTTATTGTGTATCAATTTTCTTTTAAAATTACGTCATTGATAGAACGGAACTTGTAACTGTGACTGCTAAATTACCAAGGTTTGAAATACGCTAAGAATTCTATATAATGGTGAGCCTCTGACTCTTGAAATGTTTGGAACGTGGAGTCATGCTTTCATTATATAACTCCCAGGTCTACCGTTGCTTGTTGTTTTATTACATAATAGGGTTCCATATCTGGGTCAAAGAGAACTCTTTAAGAATTATTCTTATTCGATAGGAATACTTGATGCCCTGTAACATATTTTTGGTATCAAAAGTAGTTTTCTGAAACTAAAAAGTCTTATTAAGAATTATTATTAGTTAGTTGAAACCGTATAACTATGTGCAAACAAATGGATAAGTAGACACGCGGTAAAAATAAATCACTCAATCAATAAAACTTCTGTATGATATAGATAATGAAATTATATATATATATATATATATATATATATTATCAGTCAAAAATTATTTGGCCACACTCATTTTTTTTAATTTCTCATACAATAAGTGTTATCTTTTAAAAAGTAAAGTACCATAATGCTTTTATTTATTAAACTAAATACAAGTCTTACTCAATAAATTTGACGTTTGAATAACTCGATATCTTTCGAAAAATTGATTTGAATGTGTTTTTCTTCTCATAAATTTGAAGTTTTCTAAAAGTTACATTCTACCACCACTTGAACTCACATTGGACTATATTGTGATAAATTACTGCTTGCTAAATACAACATATTTGACCTCTGCAGAGGACAATTTCATCAGAATTGCCATCTTGTGTGACAGAAGGCTAACTGATCCAAACATTCCTACTCAACTGAACCAATATCGTGAAAAAATGTGACAGTATCAACAGTGAGGAGATAACTGTGAAGCTGGTTTAAAAGGAAACTTGCTACAAAGAAACCACAGTTGAGAAAGCAAAACAATGTCAAAAGGCTCTGGTAGGCCAGTAGACTGACGTGCAGCGAAGTGTTGGTGAGAGATCTGCAATCTCCTATATCACACTAAACGTAAAGTATCGACGAAGTTCTGTTATGGGGTGGGCAACTTTGCCACTTGCAAAGTCGAATTTTGTACCAGGTTACGGGCAAACTGATTCAGACTGGCTATCATAGCATATGGCAGTATCAAGCGATCCCATCTAGAACAGGTTTTTACCACATGCAAGATAATTACCTAAAGCGTGCTAGTAAACTCTGCCAGAAGTATATGAAAAGGAAAGAGGGACAGCACGTCATTGAACTGATGTCTTGGACGGCGCAGTCAGTTGACTTAAATCCCATGGGACTAGTGTTGGATGAATTTGATTGAAAAGTCAGAGCCTAATAACCCACAAGTTTTGCTCACCACTGGCAACTCCCATTGGAAAATTGGGAAGAACTATCTTCTATCTACAACCAGTCGCTGGTGAAAAGAATACCAAGAATCTGTGAAGCAATGAGAGCTGACAAAGAGGGTCATTTTGATGAATCAAAGGGTTAAGGAGTAATTTTTTTTTTTGGTGGGGGGTATCTAGTATGGCTCAGGAAGAATTGTATTTAGTATAATAAATAAAACCATTGTAGTACTTAATTAGTTTCATTAAAATTACCGTTTCAGGATGAAAAATAAAAAATTTTAAGCGGTACCCAATACCTTTGATTGGTAGTATATATATATATATATATATATATATATATATATATATATATATATATTCTCAATATATAACATAGAAGATTAGTTAAATCATTTTAACACCATTTCAGCCTGTCTAGCGTTATTTTATTCTTAAATGCTTGGGAATGATGTTCATCGTAACTTCATATTTCAATTTTTTCAATCGGTTTTGCTTAGTGGTTTCATTTCTTTTTAGCAATATGCTATTGAATACAAATAATTATAAAACATATTTGGTTCACTTATGAGACACTAACAGGGTCTACAACTCTAGCTTACAGTAGACCCGGGAGGATCAACAATGAATGGGCCTTTCTCGTTCGCCATTTCCCCAGAATTGGAACCTTACCATCATATGCAGTTTAATGTAATACACAGGAAATCCCTTTTTATTGGGTCTTATACCTTTACAATGCATACTTTCCACCTCTCTCACTCTCTCTCTCTCTCTATATATATATATATATATATATATATAATATTGAATCATGTGTAGTTGTGCAGTCCTAAGTGAACACTTGCTTCTATCCATATATATATATATATATATATATATATATATATATATATATATATATTTATATATATGTGTGTGTGTGTGTGTGTGTGCGCGTGTAGAGACATATATATATATATATATATATATATATATATAATGTAATGTGAATTTTACCGATTAATAGAGTAAACTGTCGAATTATTGCAAATATTTGCAATAAAAATAAATGTACCCACAAAAAATGAAAAGGGTTTAGTAATATTAATAAATAAAATGCGTAATAGGGGAAAAGCTGTGATATTGGAAGCTTTTATAATTGGGTAAGGTATACAATCATAATGAAATGAAAACCAACGGTCATTCATTTTGGCAGAGAGAAATAATTCATGCAAATAGAAAAAATATCTTTTTCCTCTATTTTTCATTTTTTTTTTCACTTCTTTTTCGTTGCTTCTGTTTAATTCCTCAGTTATTTTCATAATCTTTCCTCTCTTCCCTTTTACAATACCTCTATCTGTCTTATTTCTTTCTCTTTTTCCATTTTATTTTTTTAAATTTTTACTGTTTTTATAAGAAGTCTTTCTTTTCTTAACTTTATTCATTTATTCTTTTAACTTTTTTACGTATTTATCAATTTCGATAAGATTTTTACTCTCTTCCTTCTTTTCCGTTTTATATTGTCTTCTTCTTATTTTATCATTTATTTCCTTTCTTTCTTTTTTCTCGTATGTATTTCGTCTTTTCGTTTTCTTCGTTTTTTTTTTTTACTTTCTTTTTCATCCATTCATGTCTGATATTTTCTTCATTATTGCAAATCTCATTCTCGTCATTCTTTCTTTACTCCCTTTTTATTTTCTCTTTCTTTTTTTTCTTCTTTTATCTTTTTATTCTTTCTAACTTTACTTTTTATAACAGTTTATCTTCCTCTTTTATATAAATCCTTCCCACTTATTTCCTTTCGCTTTACTCATAATTTTTTTCCTTTTTCTTCTGCCATCCAGGAAATTTTCTGTTTTTCTAAATTTTTCTTTTTTTCTTTTGTCCCAAATTCCCTTTCTTTTTCTTTTTTTTCTTTTGTTTTTGGTTTTGTCTCCTTCATTTCATTTTTTAAAAAAATGTTACTTCTCACTTTTTTCTTTCTTCATAAAAATTAATTCATTTTTATCCTTTGTTTCTCTTTTTCTTTCTCTTTTATTTCTAATTAACTATCTCCTTCTTTTCCCTTATTCATTCATTTCAATTCCTAAAATTCCTTTCTTCAAATTTCCTTCTCTCTAATCTATTTCTTCATATTTATATATTTCTGATTTTTAATTTGATTATGATAGCTTTTTTTTTTATTGATCGATTTTTTACTGTCCTTAATTCAACTTTCTCTTACCTGATGTATTGATTTTCTTTCTTTCTTTCTTTCTCATTCTATCAACTTCATTATTTTTTGCTCTTATTAATTTTCTTTCTGTCTTTCTTTCTTTCTTTCCTTCTTATTTCATCACCTTCCTTGTTTTTTGCTCGAATTATTTTTTTTTCTCTCTCTTTCTTTCTTTCTTTCTTTCTTTCTCATTTTATCCCCTTCCCTATTTTTTGCTCTTATTAAATTTTCTTTCTTTCATTCTTTCTTTCTTTCTTTCTCATTCTATCAACTTCATTATTTTTTGCTCATATTAATTTTCTTTCTTTCTTTCTTTCTTTCTTTCTTTCTTTCTCATTCTATCAACTTCATTATTTTTTGCTCTTATTAATTTTCTTTCTTTCTTTCTTTCTTTCTTTCTTTCTTTCTTTCTTTCTCATTTCATCACCTTCCTTGTTTTCTGCTCGAATTAATTTTTTTTCTCTCTCTTTCTTTCTTTCTTTCTTTCTTTCTCATTTTATCCCCTTCCCTATTTTTTGCTCTTATTAAATTTTCTTTCTTTCATTCTTTCTTTCTTTCTTTCTTTCTCATTCTATCAACTTCATTATTTTTTGCTCTTATTAATTTTCTTTCTTTCTTTCTTTCTTTCTTTCTTTCTCATTCTATCAACTTCATTATTTTTTGCTCTTATTAATTTTCTTTCTTTCTTTCTTTCTTTCTTTCTTTCTTTCTTTCTTTCTCATTTCATCACCTTCCTTGTTTTTTGCTCTTATTAATTTTTTCTCTCCCTCTTTCTTTCTTTCTTTCTTTCTTTCTCATTTTATCCCCTTCCCTATTTTTTGCTCTTATTAAATTTTCTTCCTTTCATTCTTTCTTTCTTTCTTTCTCATTCTATCAACTTCATTATTTTTTGCTCTTATTAATTTTCTTTCTTTCTTTCTTTCTTTCTTTCTTTCTTTCTTTCTTTCTTTCTTTCTCATTTCATCACCTTCCTTGTTTTTTGCTCGAATTAATTTTTTTTCTCTCTATTTCTTTCTTTCTTTCTTTCTTTCTTTCTTTCTCATTTTATCCCCTTCCCTATTTTTTGCTCTTATTAAATTTTCTTTCTTTCATTCTTTCTTTCTTTCTTTCTTTCTCATTCTATCAACTTCATTATTTTTTGCTCTTATTAATTTTCTTTCTTTCTTTCTTTCTTTCTTTCTTTCTTTCTCATTCTATCAACTTCATTATTTTTTGCTCTTATTAATTTTCTTTCTTTCTTTCTTTCTTTCTTTCTTTCTTTCTTTCTCATTTCATCACCTTCCTTGTTTTTTGCTCTTATTAATTTTTTCTCTCCCTCTTTCTTTCTTTCTTTCTTTCTTTCTTTCTTTCTCATTTCATCACCTTCCTTGTTTTTTGCTCTTATTAATTTTTTCTCTCTCTTTCTTTCTTTCTTTCTTTCTTTCTTTCTTTCTTTCTCATTTTATCACCTTCCCTATTTTTTGCTCTTATTAAATTTTCTTTCTTTCATTCTTTCTTTCTTCCTTTGACGGTTTTAGTTTTCATATCTTTCATGTACGTTTTTATCTTCTTCGTTTATTTATTTATTTACTTATTCATTTATTAATCAATTTTATTCGTTTCCTTTTTAGTTTCTAACTTTACTCCGTTCTTCTACAATTAACGTTCTTTTTCTCACTTTCTTCTTTCTTTTTTCTATTTTTTCTTTAACATTTACTCTCGGTCTTCCCTTTTTCCTCCCATCCTTTCTTTGTTTTTTTACTCCTCTTTGTCTTTCTTTCTTTCTTTCTTTCTTTCACTTACCTTATTCTTCATTTTCTCCATCTCCACAATCATGTATTTTTCATTTAGCTTCCTTTCTGTTTTTCCCCCTTTTTACACGCCAACCATTTTTTAATATAATCGAATGTCATTTTTACGTCTTCCTATCGTTTTCCTTATTTCATCTACAGAAAATATTTGGTACAATTATTTATAGATTTTTGCTGAACGTTTCCTGAAGTGACCCACAGCGTCCACCCTGGACAGTTCAGGGCATAAAAACAAAAGTTATGACCAACAAAAATTTGCCAAAGACGATTTTTATGGCCGATATTTCACAAAAAGAAGAAAAAGAAACGAAAAATGTTTCCTATTACTTTCCTTTTTTCTCGCAATTGCTTAGTTTCACACATTTTGAAAAAAATCACTTTCGAAAGATTTCATAAGTTTCTTTTTTAGACTGTTATTAAGTCTTGATAATTTATCGCTGGTAATTTTTTAACTCTTTGCAGCAAGTTTCTGTATTGCTTTTTTTTGCGTTTTTGACAAGCCAACTAAGTTTTCGTCTTAACAACAAAACTCGGTATGATTATTTGTTTAACGATTTTTTTTTTATTCTTGGAAAGAATTTATTTTTGAATAAGTCTCTGATTGATATGGATATCATCTACTCAAAAATGAATTTGAGAGCTCGAACAGTATAATTTTTTAGCGAGCTAAGCTACCAGGCCATTGATAGTAAGTTTGACTCTTTCTTGTTTCTCATATATTCCTAGAATAGATACAAACTAAATAAAGTTTAGTTAAAGACGCTTTGGCCGGCTCATATAATAATTAACGAGCAAGAAGTACTATCAGTAGTGAGTTTGATTCTGATGGACAGCAGATACTACGGTCCTCGTTTCAAATAAAACGTTGAGTATTCAATAGGTTTACAGACTTTTATGTACAGGGATTTAAAATTGCCGTAGACACTTGAAAATTCAGTATGTTATCGCTATACATCTTATGAGACGACTGACCAATCTTTATGATTTCAGCTTCAAATGAACAGCTACAGAAGCAATTGGAATACACCCTACTAAAGCCTGATTGTCACAGCTGGTGAATTTTAAAAATGCAATCTGGATTTGAGGACACTTTAGAAGAACGATATGCAGTAAAATTCTGTTTAACTTGGAAAAAATGCCAGAGAAACGTATGGAATGATTCAGACTGCTTTTGGAGCATCTTGCATGAATCGAGCATCAGTTTTTGAGTGGCAGAAGAGATTCAAGGAAGGCACTGAGTCTGTGAGGGATGATGAGAGGTGTGGGAGAAGTAAGGAAGTCAATACACCAGAGTTGATGGGCCAAAAAGTTAGGGTTAGGGTTACTATATTGAGATTTTAAGGAAGAGATCCATTGGGAAGAGGCTAGCACTCTTCAAATCGGGTCAGCAGCATTTCCACCAGGACAATCAACCAGTCAATAACTCCAACCTTGTCACAGACTATTTGACGAAGATGGGCATCAACACAGTTCCTCAGACTCCCTATAGTCCAGATCTGGCTCCCTGTGACGTTTGGTTAATCCCTAAGCTTCGAGGTTGTCGTTATGAACTAATTGGGGAGAAGAAAGAGGCTGTGACGAAGGTCATTGACACGCTCACACAAGAAGACTTCCATGGGGCCTTCCAGAAGTTTTTGTATCGGTACAACAAGTGCATTGCAGCCGGAGGAGATTACTTCGAAGGGTACTAGAGTTTCATGTGTGTACTATCAATAAAAGTGCTCATACGAAAAAGTCTGGAAACTTATTTAATGATCCTCGTATATATATATATATATATATATAAGTAATTATGTTTGTAAGTTGGCCTACCCTAGTCGAGGGTGACACGAAAGGCTCCCTTTTCAATTGATGATAAATCAAAGTGTTGGGAAGGACGTTGCCCCATTTCCTGGATTGCTCCACTTACTCTTGATATATACCCTATAATGCTGAGTATTAAGCAACGAGCAATCATGCACTTATTTTGGATTCCTTGGTATGAATTGACCTACAATTGAACTCAGTTCTCCCGGACCATTGGCGGACAATATGATTATTATGCCAATATATATATATATATATATGGGGTTGGGGTTGGGGAGTGTCACATTTTACAACGAGTTCGTGCAAAAATCGTTGAGGCCACACTCTTATTTGTAGATTTCTCTCAGCCATTTGACTGCTTATACAGAGGAAACATGGAGCAAATACTTCTAGTCTATGGTCTGACCAAAGAAACCGTTGCAGCCATAATGAAACTCTCCAAAAACACGAAAGTAAAAGTTCGCTCACCGGACGGTAACACACACTTCTTTGACATTGTCGCAGCAGTTCTGCAAGGTGATATATTAGCCCCATATCTGTTCATAATCTGTCTAGACTACGTAATTTGAACGGCGATAAATTTAATGAAAGAAAATAGCTTCATTCTGAAAAAGGCAAGAAACAGATGGTACTTTGCACATACTATGACGGACGCGGACGACGCGGATGACATAGGGCTTCTGGTAAATACAGCAGCTCAGGCTGAATTCCTACTGCACACTCTGGAGAAGGCAGCAGGTGGCATTGGCCTCTATCTCAATGCAGACAAAACAGAGAACATATGCTTTATCAAAATCAAAGAGGATCATTGCTACACAAAAAGATGGTGCCCTGAAACAAGTCGACAAATGTACCTATCTCGGAAGCTGCGTCTCATCTACGGATAACATCAATACCTGAATAACGTAGGTATGGTGCACTATCGATTGGTTATCGGTCAGATGGAAGTCAAACAACTTATAAAAGATTGTCTTGCCTGTGCTGAGAAATTCAACTAAACAACCTTCCATATTCATGCAGGACAATGCCCCATGTCACAAGGCTATGGTAGTCATGAACTTTCTCGAAGCAGAACATGTTACCATATTTACCAACCCCTCCGCTCGAGCAGGATATGACAAAAGGTCAATTTTTAACCGGATTTTAACAGGTTTGAATTCAGAGTTTTCCTTCTCCTAGACTAGTTGCCTCACCAAGGCTGAAGAACTAAGTCTGTCCTACTATTTACCCATAGTTGAAGGGAGAATGATTGGATTCATACCTTTCCCAAGGGTATTACTGCTATGGTGAAATGAAATCAGTCTTGTCCAGGATTTGAACTCGTGTCGCCTTGTCCAATTCCTACGACGATAACCATTACGCCACGAGGAAGAAAATATTACTGTTATGGATTGGCCTCCTCAAAGCCCAGATCTTAATCCTATTGAGAATGTGTGGAAGACTCTAGGAGAACGTTCAAAAGCCAGAAATCCAAAAACAACAGAGCAATTATGGAATGCCCTTCATGAAGAATGGAATAAGATCACTCGGTAAGATATCAATAAATTAATTTCTTCATGCAGGCAAAAATGTCTGAGTGTGATTGAAGCTAAAGGGCTTCAGACTAAATATTAAATAATTTCTGTATTTTCGGTAATATTTGAGTATTTTGTTCTTTTTTTCAATCGTTCTGATCATTTTGGCTGCCCTGGGTTTTACAGTAAATCACTAAATCATTCAATATCTTTTTTTTATTATCATCTCAAATAACACCAGAATTTTACAGAATAACAATTAATATCGTATTTATTATCTGTGAAAAATATAGAATCTAAAACAACCCAGATAAAAAGTTATGCCTGCTTTTTCAGACGAAACTATGCCGTTCGGAATATTATGACCGCCACTATATATATATATATATATATATATATATATATATATATATATATATATATATATATATATATATATATATATTCAGCATATCCCTATCGGAATATTAATATTGGAATGATACGGGCTATTTGGTATTATAGAGCGTATTTACTTTTGTCCCAATTAACTAAGTCCAATTATAAGAATTAGTGTATCCAGTGATACACTTACACTGAATAAACGGAAAGGAAATCTAAGATAAACCCATTTGAAAATACATATAATATGTCATGCACATATAATGACATGTAAGACGTATTACATTACTAAGCAACGTGTCTCTAAACATGAACAAGCGGCGCATATTACGAGGTACAAGAATGTGAAAGTTTTATTCATTTTCACTGGACGTTTATACACATATGGGATTACACACTTCAATGGTGAGATGAAACAAAGCACCTGGCTGGGGGTTTGAGACAAAGTCCCTCTTCTGTTTATGAATAGAGCAACCAAAGATTATCACTTCGAAACCGAAAACCAAAAAGTGAAAGATAAAGAAGTCTCGATTTTCGCGTCACCAACAGACACGTGATATGGTAAGATACGCCTCCAATCGAAGAGAAAACATTTATTTTTGTCTCCAAACACCAGCTTGACACAGTATAGAATAACAAAAATAATTATTGCCATGTTGAAATATCAATTACTGTTTACATGATAAAAGATGAACACTGTTATTAGCATTATATTCTTTTCATTCTAGACATTATACGAACTTGTTAAATGGCATAAAAAAGTTGTTTAATATACAAAGATATCCCTCTAACCAAATTATTTACAACATTTAAGAATCAATTTTTTTCATTAAAAATACTGGTTATTTTATCTGGGCTCAATTTTCTTGATATTAATGAAATTGCTGAACATTTACAACGTACTGCGTACTAAAAAAAATGTTTTATTTTCACATGTGAAACGTTCAAACTTGTTGACATTTTATGTCTTGTGTTTCCACTTTCGGGAACTTAAAACCATCAATTTTTCTACATTTTGCTTGAAAAGAGCAAATAAAATTCTGTTCGGAGGAAGTGTTAAATTTCGGCAAATAGAAGATGAGGCAAATGAAAAAAAGAGAAAAAGAAAAAGTTAAAAACATAAAGAGTGGTGGGCAAAGTTTCAAAGTTATTGAAAAGTGATCTGACAAATAAATCGATGAATGACGTATCTCTCTATTCATGTGTGTTCATATATATATATATATATATATATATATATATATATATATATATATATATATATATAGGTATGTATAATTCTACATATGTCTGATTATTCAAACACACATGCACATATATATATATATATATATATATATATATATATATATATATATATATATATATATATATATATATATATATATATATTAATAATTACTTGTGTATACAGTTATTCATATGATTTTAACTACACATATATATACATAACCAATCATATGCAAGATATCCTAAAAAAGTTCGACCGGTGGACAAACATTATCCAGAGTTTTTTTTTTTTTTTTTTTCGTTTTGTTTTTTTCCTGCGACATAAAATAAGATCAGCTCCTCTTCTCCCCCAAGGCATTTCTCAACGATAAAGTACGTTTCGCTTTTTAATAATTCTATTCTTTTAATTATTGAATGAAACTTAATCTTCGGTGATTATTAAAGTTTACTATTAAATTTCCGTAATCATTTAATTTTGTTTTTTTGTTTTTTATTCTAATTTAAGGAACTATTTTCGCCTATTTATTCTTTTCGCAATTTCCAATTTAAACCAACTTCCAAGGAAAGAAAGGACAATTTTTTAAAAAAATGAGTCAGATAAAACAAAAAAATGAATGCCAATGAAAAATTGTACAAATTAAAATAAATTATACTGCTAACATTGTTTCTAAATTTATTTGGCGTTAATAATTCATTTCTTATTCGGGCAATAAATAATCTTTTCCTTTTTTTTAATTACAAAATTTTCTTCTAAAATCTTTTTTCTTCCTCAAAAAAATAAAATTTTTACATTGTATCCATTTGCACAAAATTATGTGTAAAATATTTTTGTATATTAAAAAAAATTGATTAAAAATAAAAAAAGAAAATGTTACACTTGAAGGATAATTTTATTTTAAAATGTTATTTATTTCATAAGAAGCTAAAATATTTATCAGATAAGTTGAATTCTAACTTTTTATTTTATTTTGTTTTTCAAATCTTATTAATTGAATAGGAAGATTAAAAAGGTGCATAAAATATAGAAACACGGAATTTTGAAGGCAAAATTATATATTCTCAAGTAATTTCAAAGTGAACAATTCATGCCAATATGAATAAAAAAAAATCATAAATTATATCGATTTGAATAATTCACGCGTGAAATACTGTATAGATGTACAAAGATATTATATATATATATATATATATATATATATATATATATATATATGTGTGTGTGTGTGTGTGTGTGTGTGTGTGTGTGTATGTGTGCGTGTGTGTAAGCATTACGGCACGAGAACACTCTCAGTATATAGGATTAATTAAACACACACATACACACACACACACACACACACACATACACACACACACACACACACACACACACACACACGCGCGCACACATATATATAAATATATACATATATGTGTGTGTGTGTTTGTGTTTGTGTGTGTGTGTGTGTGTGTGTGTGTGTGTTTAATTTATCATATGTATTGAAGGTGTACTTGCGCTGTGATGGTTATATATATATATATATATATATATATATATATATATATATATATATATATATATATATATATATATATATATAGTACGCAGTACATATATATATATATAGTACGTTCACTTTCCGACAAATTCCCTTGTGAAAGGTATCAACCCCCGTATCCTCCCACTGATGAGTTAAATAGTACTACCGCTACTGTTCTTCTAGAAGGATGGATTTAGTATTAAATACCTCCAGACGGTTGATATGCCATTAAGCAATAAACAAATCACACATACTTATATATACACAAGCACACACACGGGAGGAAGGATAAATGCATAATTATATAAATATAATTGCATTAAAATATGAGCAGATACTTAGATAGATAGATAGAATGATAGATAGATTGATACCACACACACACACACATACACACACACACACAATATATATATATATATATATATATATATATATATATATATATATATATATATATATATATATGTGTGTGTGTGTGTGTGTGTGTGTGTGTGTGTGGATGTGGCATCAGTAAGTCACGCTGATAGCATGGAGTTTCCTGACTCTCTCCTGCTATCCACTCCAAACATATATCGTTCCC